>JAEHOF010000017.1:181355-244373 GCA_018257905.1 Gillenia trifoliata | reverse complement strand
CCCCCCGAAACCTATGTACAATTTTAATCGGGTGAAAAATGCTATCGCAGAGGCGTTTGCGAAAAGCCATCGTTCTCCTCTCTCTGCTCCAGGTATCTCCCTCCCTCCCTCCCTCCCTCCCTCGTGCCAAAACTTGTTAGACTCACTTGTCCAAAATCCAAGCACCCAACTACCCACGTTCCTCTCTAAATTCAGTCACTGCCCTCCTCCTTTCTCCATCAACAAATATCCAACCAACAAAAACCCCCTCCCTCCCTGTCTATTGTTCTTCAGCTCTCTCTCTCTCTCTCCCCCCTTCCCTCTCTGTTTATCGTACTTCCCTTTCTTATAAATTTCTAACTCATTTTTTTTCTTCAGTAAATTCAGTCACTGCCCTCCTCCTTTCTCCATCAACAAACATCCAACCAACAAAAACCCCCTCCCTCCCTATCTATCGTTCTCCAGCTCTCTCTCTCTCTCCCCCATCCCTCTCTGTTTATCGTTCTTCCCTTTCTTATAAATTTCTAACTCAATTTTTTTCTTCAGATCAATGCCTTCAAGTATTGTTCTTTTTTCTTTAGATCAATGCCTTCAAGTATTGTTCTTTCTGTTCATTTTTCAATTGATTGTATAATTTAACTCTTTAATTTAAATTAGGGTTTCTTATTTATCTCAGATCTAAAAATTTCTCATTGAAATAGTTGTGTTTAGTCCGATGCTGCACCAAAGACTGACTATATTAGTCAGTACTATCTGATGCACATATTAGTCAATCCGACTGAAATAGTTAGTACAATCCGACATACCAAATGAACCCTTAGTATAAATAATATCGTTGTATTAAAAAAATAATATTAACCCTCCCTCTTTGCCATGACCCTATATACTCATGCAATTATATTATTATATTATTATATTATATTCTGTTATCTTACCTTAATAATCACACATGAACAATCAACAATCATATGCCAAGTATAACAATGATTTGTACAAAAATCAAGACTTCTAATCCCACAAATTAGCAAAAACTCTACTATTCTAATCCCACTAGACTTTGCTGCCCCACACATAATGTGCCCTGTCGCCCATTAACTAAAAACACCCCCATATCACTCCAGCCAGCCATACAAAGCCACCGCCCACATCAAATTATTCGAATAATTTCTTCACTTTATAATTACAGATAACAAAAGGTTAAAAAAAAATGTAAAACCCGAGTAATAACACAAATCAGTGGCAAGATTGGTAAAAGACCCACAAAGGAAGAACGTTTATTGCTCAAATATCAAGCACATCAGAGATGTGATGTTTTGGGGAACGTTTGTTTGTTTTTTCCAACGAAAGCAAAAGCCCTAAATGAGAACCTTATCATTTTAAATTGTACTTCCAAAAAATAAAGGATAAATAAATAATAAAATATAATGTATTGTAAAATAATAGCTGAATCAGAGTCATAGAGAAAGTTCGAAAGTAGGAAAGAAAAGCAAAAGCAAGGTACACAGCCAAACGCGTCACTCCTAAGCACAACAATTAGATTCTTTTTGTGGAAACTTTTTTTCACCGAATTGTTACATTGTCATGTGATGATCCTTATGTATAAGGAAATGGTTTGTGCATAATCCTTTTTATGATTTTTTATAGTTTTTTTATCCGATCCAATAGTAAAATATAAACGTAAGAGTAAAAATAATGTGATTGTGCACAATCATTTTATAGTTTTACAAAATTTTCATATTTTGCGATTTATTCAATTCCAAGATAAAATATATATATATATATATGCGAGAACCACTTCTCTCATAATATATAAACTAGTCTCTTGCCACACGCATACGAGTGTGACAATTAGCTCCTTTAAAAGATAAACAATTTATATTTATGTAATTTAAATTTTTTAAAATGGTTAGTAACTACCCATGGTTTTAAATCACATGTATAATTTTATTTTTCTTATTTCTTTATAATTAATTTAGTTTTTCCAATAGTTATATGTAAGGAGAGACAAATTTGGTATTATGGATGTTTTACCAAATTGGTGTGCTCCCTTTATATATATAGATTAACAACACAATTAATTTGTGATGAATTTAGGGCTCGTTTACTTAACAGTAATGAGAATAAAAAAAAGGGAGTAGGTTCCCTTCATGACTTTTTTCGCGTTTACTTGCGTATAATACTTAATAAGTTTACCTAAAATCAATAATAGATAAACCCAATTTCAAGAATTTGATTAACTAGCAAGATGTGTTATTCCAATTCTCTTTCTTTATCTTTTTCATTTCGAAATTATTCGATTTCTTATTTTTCTATTAATGATTAGTAAACGAACTCTTAAAACATAATACAAGTATTTACATTTATAATACGAGTAAAACGGTAATACTACGGCCCCAGTAATAATCACACTGAAAGACATACTCTTTTTGTGTTTCACCAGATTAATTTACCAAACAACATTTTAATTCATTTTAAAAACCTGAATTAACATAATTAATTATTAAAGAAAAAATAAAAATTCGTGGCTTTATATAAAGCGAGCAACACCGAGAGTGTGCGGTCTGTCTCAGAGTGTCCTTAAACCGCTAGCAAACTTCGCGGCTCACTCATTCATATCTCGCCTCCTTTCCTTAGGTTTTCGTTGGTTCATTCCTTTGGTGAGTTTGGCTATGGCGGACGAGAGTGTGGTGGGGTCCGCTGATTTGCCGGTGAAGAGGCCCAGGGAGGAAGAAGAGAACGGCGCCGCAGCTGCTGCCTCAGCGGTGTCCATGGAGACTGACGGTGGCAAGGAGCCGGATTCTGTCTCCGCTGTCATTCCCGGCTGGTTTTCCGAGATTAGCCCAATGTGGCCAGGTTGGTTTTCTCTTCCATCCCCATTTATTTTCTCGCTATAACTTGTGTTTGGAAGCTCAGAAATTGTGGGAAAGTTTCCAAATAGTGTATTTATAGCTACAAATGTTATGAAATTATTGGTGGGTTTTCTGAATCGTTATTTGTTTTCTTGTTAGCGATTAATGCTTGTTAATGAAATCTTGGAAATGGGTTTTTGTACAGAATAACAGTTTAGATTGAAACTAATAGATTGTGCCATTGATATGGACCGCATATTGTTTGCTCAGTGTAATATAGATTATTCGGTTTTTCGTTAGATATTCGAACACCTTTATTAGTTCATTATGCTCGGTTCCTCTTGATAAATTATAGGGTTTCTTTCTCCAGAGTTACATGAGGTTTTCACGTCGATTTTCGGCATTGTTGCAGCCTACGTCTGGACTTTATGTTCCATGAAAATCTGTGTTCTAATTGCCTTTTTCGCGATGTTCTAAATTCAGGGTCTATGATATTCCAAACCCAAGAATTATAGGCCATAGAGCATATGATAAATTTCATTCCTCTGCTTTCTTGTATGTCATCAAGTGTTGGAATGCAGGGTATACTGCTTGATGTTGCAATACGTAGCGGTACTGAGTCACTTGCAAGTCTGAAATGTTGATATTATATGGTCACATGCTGCAATACTTGCACTTTTTTCTAACTATAATGAATAATTTCTCATCAGATGTTTGTTCAAGTTAACGCGTATTGCTTGATGTTTGAAACCTAAGATTAATAATCGGATGCTTACCAAATGGAAACAGGGATTGCTTGGTGTTTTGTTGATTGTTTATTGTATCTTCCCATTGTTTGGTAGACTGATATAGAATTAGACTGCATACTCTATGGAAATTGATTTATACATGATTTTATGCAGGAGAGGCACACTCCTTGAAGATAGAGAAGGTTTTGTTTCAAGGCAAGTCCGAGTATCAGAATGTGATGGTCTTCCAGGTAATTGACACTTCTCAGAAGATGTTAGTGTTACTTTTCCTATTCACGTCTATTTCTAATTGTCTCAATAATCTGATCTTTAAAAAAAAATTATTTCAATTGATGCTACAATTTTTGTTTACAGTCAGCCCATATGGAAAGGTTCTTGTATTGATGGGGTGATCTAGCACAGAGTGGGATGAATGTGCCTATCAAGAAATGATTACTCATCTCCCACTCTGCTCAATTCCAAATCCAAAGAAGGTTAATATTAAGTGTTTTGTTGAACTGCCATTTACTAGAACCGTGCTTTGACAATTGTTTATTTAATAAAAATGAGTGGTTTTAGCATTTCTGTGAGTCGTTTTGAAGTCTAATACTTGATGAACCTGTTTCTGCTTACAAATTGGTTTTGTCTATTAATCATCTTTCCAAATTGGTATTCTTAGGTTTTGGTCATTGGTGGAGGAGATGCAGGGGTACTGAGGGAAGTGGCTCGCTATTCTCGGTTGAGAAGATTGATATATGTGAGATCGATAAGATGGTGGTTGATGTGTTGATGATGTCTTTGGCTTGTTCTGTTGTAATTTTTAATGCATAAAATTTTCAAAGTAGCTAGTGGAATATTTTCGCGTACACCTAGATTCATTACTCAAACGAATTTGCTTTGACTGGAACAAGCATGTTACCACGTGGTTCTCATTTGACATAGCCTCTGCCATTATGCACAATTGGAGTCGAGACTTCGTGACTTTTTATAGGATGAAATGATAACAGATTTATTATTCTTCTGATTTCCAGGTGTCTAAACAGTTGTTCCCTTGATGTAGCTATTGGATATGAGGACCTACGAGTCACACTTCATGTTGGTGATGGTAAGATCAGCTTGTTCTTCTTTGTCTAAATTTTCTTGCCTTTTCTTTTCATTTCTCTCATACAAAGCGCTTTCATAAGCTTTCCTTAATATTGTAGGAGTTGCATTTTTTGAAGGCTGTTCCTGCAGGAACTTATGATGCAGTAATTGTGACTCTTCTGACCCAATAGGGTATTAATAAGAAACTACATTCATCTCGCCCTTATATGAGGATGAGAGTTGTGAGTTTACTGGTTTTGATGTTTGTTTTCATTCAGGTCCTGCAAAAGAGCTTTTTGAGAAGCCCTTTTTCCAGACAGTAGCTAATGCTCTTCGTCCGGGAGGAGTTGTGTGTACACAGGCAGAGTATATGGCTTCACATGCACATCATTGAGGATATTGTGGCTCAACTGTCGCAGATATTCAAAGGCTCTGTCAACTACGCATGGACTACAGTCCCTACATATCCAAGGTATACATTTTTCTGACTCTTGTACAAGGATGCGCCTGCATGACCACGTTTTGTGTAAAATTATCATAGCTACGAGCCAAAAGTGCAACATGTGACTTAGAGACCACCATGTTTTTTCCAAAGTTAGCTTAATCTGTTATTTTGTTTTGATGAAAGCCATAATTCCATCACTTACACGGCCATCAGTTATAAAATTTTCTTCCATTATTACAACTTACAAAGTATGTTGTACGTAGTAGAGTATTAGTTATCTATGTTGGTTTGCTATTCCGCCATTAATTTGATTGGACATGTTCTTATCTTACTGCTGATTTTGCTTTCATTTCTGAGCTGAAAGTGGGGTGATTGGTTTTATGCTTTGTTCTACTGAGGGACCTGCTGTGGATTTTAAGCACCCTGTGATTCAATTGATGAGTCGAAATCCACCCTTGAAATTTGGCAACTCTGAGGTGTGATTTTGCGTTTCTTATTTTCATGAGCTCAACATGATCCTATTTCTGTCGGATTGAACTTTTTTTCTCTTTCTCATTTTCAGATTCATACAGCTGCTTTCTGTCTACCATCTTTGCGAAGAAGGTGATCGACGCAAAAGCAAATTGAGTAACACTTTTTAGTAGCATCCAACAAGCAGATTTGTTGTTGCCGAGCACCTGCTTATCCCGTAGTTGAAATAGTTTAATCCAGAGCAATGAACCATGGAATAATTGATATTTGACTTGCTGTTCTAGATTTTGTCCCAATTGGGATTATTGGAGCTGTAGTAGGATATCAACAGTGTTTTCTCGAACATCAATTTTCCGTATGGACAAGTTACAGAGATGGGTTATATATATATATATATATGTGCAAGCTAGTTTTTGCCTCTATTTATCTTCATTACATCATATTTTCCTGCAAAATGCGATTTTTTCAACAGGTCCACATCAAGTCCTTCGGCTGGCGGAGCATGGTATCATATGCCGCGTCGCATTCCTCAAAACCATCGTCTCCGACAACCCTCGTGGGTCAACTTTCCTCCCCAAACTCTGCCTTTGCAGCTGTTGAAGTAAACCACGAAGACAACCCACTTCGCCGCTACATTCACCATGCAGAAACCCCCAACCTGAGTAACAACCCCATTTGTTCTTTCCACAGCATTCAAACAAGAAGCACGAAATCTCTTAAACCGAGTCCGAAACAGAGAAAACGAGTGAAATAACAAGTCCTGACGCCATCGCCGCTCGCTACCTCTGATTAGAGAAGCCGAGAGCATCAGTGCATTAGCTCCATGTTTATCCTCCAGTACTGAAATCACAATTGCCATGTTCCACATACAACTCCATTCTAAATATTTTGCTAGCAATGCCATACAAGCTACCCTATAAAACACTCCACAAAATACAGGATTTATGATACCCCTAAGTTCCTCATAGTATTACATAGTAGATTGATACTAACCATGTTGATCCAAGTAGAGTACAAGGAGGTAAGAACTGAACCCAGATGGATGTGACGAGAGTGCCTTCTGAAACCGCCCGAAAAGCCGAAGCCAATGGATGATGGATCTTTGATGCCGAATCAACGGTCACATAAACGGAGCAAAGCCTAGGAGATGAAAGGGCACAAGGTAGAGAATTCCCAGTTGAATCAAGTTGTTGGTAAATATAATGATCGTTCTTGTGGCTGTATGGAGTAGTAGTTTTACAATCGTACTCGCAGGAATCGGGTGTTGATGTCAGTACGAATTTGAGATTTGAACCAGGGTTTTCTGGAGCAATAGTTCATGGTAGAGTGAGAAGCAGAAGAGTGGGAGAGAGAGAAAGGTGAGCAGAATAAAGTGGGTATTCTTGTGGGGTAAGTTTAGAGCTTGTTTCAGTATGTCAAGGAACCCTAGCTTTTGCTTCCAGCATGATATGGTTGCTTCCCATATCAACAACCTTCACTAGCTACAAATTAAGCAAATGATATTTCGGCATTTACTACTTTAAATTAATCAAGGGATACTTCTTTAGTACCATACGAAAAGGGAACTAATTTCATAATATACTACAATAAATAATAAGAGGACAGGGAAAAAAAGGACGCATGAGAATCATTTTTCATATAAAAAGATTTATTGAGCAAGTCAATCACAATTAGGCTTTAAACACGGTGGCATCAGGTCATTGACTTGGTTGGTATTTGACAATGATACTATACCGCTTGTATTTCACATTGGCCAACATTGTCATGAAAGCGAATGCTGGATTAAGAAGACTCAGCACTTTGATAATTGAAAGCAAATATGAGTTAGACAGGAAGCTCTTGAAATTTTAATATGGATTTCAATATGCTTCCAATAAAAGCACTTTTAGTGCACTTGAGCAAAGCTTCAATGGGTTGTTGCCCGCTTCGCATTTTTTAGCCCAAAGGAAAGCAGGTCACCGATAAGCCCAAAGTAAGAAATATGGTAGCCCAATTTTTTCCACAGCATTTTGATTGAAGCCCAATGTGCTAATATGGAATCTGAAACTCCACTTCCAAACTATTGTAGCAAAAATGTTAATACAATCTGATATAATTAAATTTTTGTACACATATCAAACTGTGATTTGTCAACACCAACGACATTTTTTATGAGCTGCTAACTTATCATAAAGAGAAAAGTGGTTACAAACGTGTATCATGACCACCGAACACCATATATTTTCTAAGTAAGCTTACTTTTGTTTTTACTTTTATTATTATTTTTTAAATACATATGATATTATCATATCAGATACTAAGGGTGAGGAGTGTGCCAAGCCACAACGACTCAACCATAATCATTTTATTCAAATTTGCCTTTAGCGAGAATCAAACATAAGACCTCTCACTTACAAGTAAAAAGGAATACTACTAGATTGTAGTACTAAGTGATTTTTATTTTTTATGTTAGTAATTAATACCATATTTCTCTTTCACGCCCAAAATTTGCCGAGTGATAGTCTCATGTGTCTCAAGACTAAAATACAACAATCAATTGTTGGGAGTGTCATATACTTAACCTGTGTAACATCCCGTCAAAAGTTTGAGTTATAAATAATCTCCGAGGGATATTTTTGAACACGTATACACTTGTTCACGGAACTATGTAATCAGACTGCTTTTGTGGGTGCATGCATTCCAAAACCAAAAATATCTCACTTTCTATTTCTCCCTAGCCACTTTCCTTCTCTTTTCCTTCAATTTTCTTTCTTTCTCTCTTTTTCTCTCCGTTTGTACACAAGCACACCGTCACGCCGACGAACCGTGTCACCTGAGATCACCACCTTGCTATACTCGACGAGGACGATCACAACCATGCCTGGGATGTGTGAAACTCAGCACCGAGCTCCCATAACGGAGACTGTTTTGATTGTCTAGGGTTTGAGGCTTTTTCGACACAATCTCACTGTTTTGAGCCTTGAAACCACTGCCTTTATCTTCCCACGTCCCTAGATTCAAAACCAAGGAAGAAACGCAGCTGTTCGACGTCAAAATGACTAGATTGGAAGAGCTACAAAGAGTTTGCAAGCTTTCAAGGGAAATACACCATTTTCCTACTTTTTGGGCCAAACCAAAGATATATCGCCATTCTTACCTATTTCTAGCTTCATTTTAACATAAAGAACGCAATTTAGCCGAGAAATGAAGAAGTTATGGAGTGTTTGAATTCTTCCGAAAATCGCCCAAACTCGCAGCTGCGCACGACTATGGACCGGAGGGGACAACTGAAAGCTCGTTGCAGCGAGGTAAGGGAGAGAGGAAATATTTCTGCTACTATTGAGAATATTCCCTGTTACGCTTAACGGAGATTCCGGTATTTACCGTTAAATCTAATACAAATGGCCACTAAGGTTGGATCAAGGCTGATAGCGTGTGACGCGTGAGCTGCATGTCTTTTTCTGAATTCCTTCGACACTAGGCGAATTTACATTCGTGCTTGAGTTCCCTGATAAAAATATCCCGGGATTCCGCTTCGAGCAAGCAATTATATTCCGGCGGAATTGAAGCTTGGGACGACGCACTACCTAAGTAAGATGTGTATGGTATTTTCGAAGTGTTTCTGACTTTCAAGTGGGGCAAACAAGTGGGATAAATGTCGCTTATTAGTTTAATTTGCAACCTTTATGAGTTTAATCATTACTATAGTAATATCTCATATAGGTGAAACTTATCCGTAGGGATTACTTAGGCTATCCAGACAGGAGGCTACGACCGGCTACTTATAGGCGAGTGAGTGGGTCTTTGTTTTTTGTATATATTATTATGTATAGTTTTCTACCGTTTCTTTTAAATTTTTAGCATGACTCATACAATATGATTGTTGAAGGTAAATAGCCGTATTATATTTGTCATACATTTTTATATTGTTTGCTCAATGGAGAGATAAACACCCGTATTGTGCTCGGGCCCAGGCCAGACTAGTTTTGACGTTTGAGGTTCACACCCGCACCTCTACGCAACTTTGGATCCATCAGAGGTACTAGTTCTGCTCTAGGTTGCACTAGGCACAAGACTTGTGTGTGAGCGCTTGCGCACAACGACAGTTATGACTCGCGTCATTGCAGGGACTTAGCGTATTTTCTCCTTTTATATAACCCGCTCGCCCTGTAAACTATCTACTCGCTTGTGTGTTTACATATGGATGATCATTCACTTTGTTTTCGAGCAACCAAAGACTCTACCATTGGTTTTCGAGAAGTACCCGTATTACTAGTATAGTATTTCGAGGATCATGTCGAGGACGTATTATAAACCATACATGTTTTCCACCAGGGGATATTATACTCTTGAAAACAATGGTTTTGCCAAACTTTACTTTTTGACCCATTCACTTTTTATGTTTTGCCCTATGTCTTAGTAGTGGTCTTGAGGCCAGTTGAGACGAGGGCACCTTTCTAAGCTTAGTCAAGTGGGCTTCCGATGAATTTTCCGTAATATGTGATTCGCTCCTACCTTTAGTCTTATGTTCTATAATATCCATCCCTCACGAGGATGCTAAATATTTATATTTCATGCACTACTTACTATGCTCGATTATTATGCACCCGTTATAATGAGTTTTACCCATTACCACGCACTTTATTTCCGCTCCAACTCTAAATTTACTCAATTTTCTCAATCACTTGTATAATTGGTTTTCATATTTAACACGCTTTGCCGGCCAAAGACTTCCTAACACCCTAAGACTGCGTGTCGTGATAGGAATGTGTCATAACTATCCATGATTATTTTTTCTTTTTGTGATTTTAAAATGTTTCTCCGATATATTTTATCAATGGAAACTCAATTCCGATGAAAATGAAGATAGTTATAAAATTTGTTAAGGTTGTGATTTAAGTTTAACGTACACAAAGTTAAGGTCTGAATCATATATAACCTTGTCGGTAAGTTTCAAATGAAATACTATCAATTTTCATAAGATCTGAATCAAATAATGTTGTCGGGCAGAGACTAGTTAAGTTGGCTTTTGGTTGGCGAAGCCAACCAGATCTCATCTGAAATGCTTTTATTTATTGATTGTAATCGTTGAGCATTGTTTCCGCCTAAAAGATGAGGATATTTTTGGTGCACGATTTTAGTATGTTATTTGGTGATTTTTAGTGATTAACTTGATGCTATGTAGAGATGATTAGGGTTTTTAACTGCTTTTGAGTGCGGGTGATTGGTTTAAATGTCTTGTTAATGTTAAACACAAACTCGTGAGATACTACAGTCACGAGTACAAAGTACGGACCATTGAGAGACTTTACAGCTTTGGGTTGTGATTTTGCTTCCTTTCTCTGCTTTCTTGTTTTAGGTAAACTTGGAAATTCAAAGATTGGCCGCACATGAACATATACAAGATTAATCCATGCCGACTATTGTTATAATTGTATGGAACCTACTCATAAAGATATTTTGTAAAAGTCAGCTAGAGACAATTTTTTTACCATAATAATAACCACTCGTATAGTTAATTCTCTCATGCAAAATAGATGATTGATTTGAAATCAAATGAGAAAAATTTTCACTAGCATATTATTAGTTGATGTAATGATCATGACTAGTTTGGGGTTGCTATGTTGTTTTTTTTTTTTTTCAAAACTGCTTCGATGTGCTTGAGAAAAACAAGTTCTGTGGAAAAAAAAAAAAAGAAAGTAAGTGTTTGGTAAACCGTAGTTGTAAAATGCTTTAGTAAAAAATGGGCCAGAGGTTGGTAACCAGATATAAATCAAGCCTGACCGTGGGTAAAATCTTTATCAAAAAGATAATGTCATTTAACGTATTATTAATTTAATTGTTTCACAAAATATTGGTCAATTTTATTACATATATATATATTTTTTAAATTCTTCGTCTTACTTTACGTATCCCAAATTGTAAATAATTATTATAACAAAATTTTTAAAATATTGAAATAATATACGATCATATAAGGTAGTTAAAATAATTTCCATTATATAATACATACATCAAACGATTAAAAATATCTACAGAAATTGTTCAATATAAAATATCTACAAATCTTTCGATTACCTAGAAATCCCGTAAATTTTCAAACACTCAATCCCACCGTCCCTAACAACCAAAAGCTTCAAACTACCCCGTGAAACCAAATGACACTAAAGGAGCTTAATTCAAGCACAAGCACTAATAAAGATACTTTCCCTTAAAACTAGCCTCCGTTCAGCGAAGACCATTTTGTTGTTGAGTGTAAAATTGAACGATATTATAGAGTACATTTATTAGATTCACTAATACAAAACACATTCAACTAATGCACAATTCAAAGAAAACAATTAACATCTTAATCTCCTAGGCTTTTGGCTTTCGCTTCAGCAAATGCTTAGTTTCCACACTACTTGTGTTCAACGCCCTGCTCATTTACTCTTCTGAGCCAAAAGCCGAGGTCTTATCCGCCCCAAACCTCATCAATAGCTTTTGCCATCCTAATAAATATTAGAACTCAAGTAAGTCCCAGAAGTGTCGAGAAAAAGAAAACAATATGGAGAACTAACCTATAAACAAAGAAATAAGGAAGCCTCGTACACAAGCATTAAATGATCATACCACGCTAATTAAAAACAGCGTTATGAAATCAAATTAAAATATGCATCCTATAGTCCACCGTTATAGAACACTCGCATATACATATACACCCATTGTTATACTATGTACCATACAACAAAAACATTTTAAATGTAATAGAATCTGAAACACTTGTGAATAAATGAAGATTAACCTCTAAAACTCACTGGGTGTCAAAACCAACTACCAATTCTATCATCCTCAAGGCCTTTTTAATAACAAAACAATTATAGAAAACACAAAGGTTAACAACGGAGATTAACCTCTAAAAACGAGAATGTGGCGCGCAACGTGTTGACAAAATCTCGAACTTCAGACGCACTCATCATTTTCTGCTCCTGCCAATCAAATTAAGAGGCAAGGACAATTTGACTAGTGAGCGCAATCTTCCCTGTACATATCACCACTCTTCAATACAAATAATTCATTCAAATCAAAGTGAAATAAATTTGAACAATTCTTGCATATAGAGGTTGCGGGTTTGTAATGTTTCAGTGACCTGCTTAAACACCCAATCATAGAAATATATACCATCACATTCATCATATCAAGTATCACTAAGCCCGCTAATTAAACTCCTCGACTATGGAATTGCATGCTAAAATTTCGTACTCTCCTACATTTTCTCATCACAAGTGTACAGATAGGAAACTCAACTAATGAATGCTAAAATTCATAGCCATACACAATTAAAACCTCAAAACCACAAAACACCGCTTGATCCTTTTGCATTTGAAATTTCCAATTCTTAGCTTTTCTTCAGCTTCATTGAAATCGAAAAGGTAATAAAGGTTAAAAGAAACCGCTGACAAGACGGAGAAAGCATAACACCGAGCCGTAGACAAAAGAGTTCAAACATTGAGATCCTCATCAAAACGAAGCAAAACGAAGAAATGAGGTACCCGCATGATCCTTACCTCTCGATCTTTGCGAGTCCCGATTACAATTATGCATTCCTTGGAGGAAGATCAAACTAACCCCAACTTCAAAATTGAGCCGTCGTTAACCATGATAGAGATTAAACATCGCGTAATGAAATTGAAATTGCAATTGAAGAGCATCCAGTGAGAGATTTTGAAAAAAAAAAACACTTTATTTTTATTTACTAAACACAATTAATGTCTCAACTTTTTTTAAGAAACAGCTTTTAAAAAAAAATTTAAGCAATTCCAAATTAAGCCTTAATTATAATTACAGAAGCAAGTTAAATTTTTTTTTAGTACAAGCGATACTAATCCAAATATTTATGCATATTTTATTAACTAGACAAGTTGATAAGAAAAGGACCAAGATGAATGTGACGCGAGGTACCTAAATTGAAAACGCACTGATCATCTTCATGCGACAAAGAACCAACTATATCCCTACTCACGCTGCTCTATATCCTGGGCCATACGATCCAAAACAATGGTCCCCGTACCATGGCAAATAATGCATTTCTTTATAAGAATAAACCAAACAAAATAAAAAAAATAGTGATAACTCTAAACCGTAAGAACACTCATTTCACACTATGGTCCTCCGTACCATGGCAAATAATGTATTTCTTTTGATAGTAATAACAAAATAAAAAAGCCAGGATAACTCTAAACCAGGAGAAGAACACTCATATCACGAGCGTATACCACTTTCTATCTCTCTGATCACTTGATGTATTACTTTCGGTGATAAGTAAATTTTTTTGTAAAACATGTTTACTTATTTAGAATAAGAAAAGTTATGAACAAGAATAATACATATGTTGTTCAGGTACGAGATAAACAACTCTCTTACGTGAAACACATAATTGGTACCACTATTGTGTGTTAATAAACGCATGCAAAATATGTCATTAATAAGAATAATACTGGTACCACCACGCATGGTTGTATCTATTCCTTGTCTACTACATGAGAGCTTAAAAAAGTCTAAAGACAAAGCTCGTTAATCTCTGATTAGATAAATCCGAGAGCATTAATCCATGCATTGGAATTTAGACACCCATAAGTATCACAATGCTGCCTCATATAACACATTATTCCCAAGTAATATACAAAATTGTTGATAAGAAATGACCAAGATGAATGTGACAAGGGTGGCCCTCTAAATTCAATGTAGTTTGTTGACACATCAAACCTGGCTACCATCGTCCTTGAGGTCATTTTCCCTTCTTCATGTATCTTTGATACAAAACAAAAGGTCCCAAAATATAAATATATCCGGAATCACGTTACTCAGTCACCGAGTGGAAAAGGCTGATAGGGTCACCACTCCCGTCCTATTTCCAGCACGATGAATCCAAGTTGAGTTAAGAAAACAGATAGGTCGACCTACCCCGAGCATAAAGCCCTCGTGAATTCTCTCTAAGGGGTCTCTCTAAACCACCTTCCCCAACTTAGATCCAATCAATGCCGTCTTGTCTTACTCCCCTTAGTTTGTCGCTCAAGAGTTGATCGCGGTACGCAGTTAATCTCTTGAACGCAATAAAAGAGATAAAATTAAGAATCATCATATGTTCTCTCCAAAACATGGCAAAAGATAAGATATTATTACCAAGATATGTTTGGTTTGAATTTGGAACCATCCATTCGGGAAGTGGCACAGATATACCAGAAATGTGGTCCCTCTACTGTACAATTGTGGCCAGAAATACTTTGGTCCTCACACACCATGTAAATAACCCAAGCTCCTAATTTATTTATTCCAACCAACTCATCTACCATTTCTTAACAAAATCCAACTGTTGGGTTTTGTTGTGAAGGTACCAAATATGGATGCCTTCTCTTCCTCCTTTCTATCCACATTTCCCACTCCAAAGATTTCAATCTCTCCTGCCATAGGACACCCCAAGCTCAGCAGCATTTCCTCTGTCAGAATTGAAGAAAGACCCACCTCCCAACCACCAGCTTCAAGGCCACCGCGGCCGCCGCAGCAGCCTCCGAAAACCACTCCACCGCCACCGCTAGCTGCAAAAACCGATAATGCTCTTCAAAACAATGCCTCAACTTTCACTGCGGCAAAACAACAAACAGGTTCTGCGCTACCCGCAGTGATCTTCAACGCTCTGGACGACTTCATCAACAACTTCATCGACCCTCCAGTGAAACCCTCAGTGGACCCCAGGCACGTGCTCTCCCACAACTTTGCTCCGGTTGAGGAGCTTCCGCCGACGGAGTGCGAGATCATACACGGCTCCCTGCCGCCGTGCCTCGACGGAGCCTACATTCGCAATGGCCCGAACCCGCAGTACCTTCCACGTGGGCCCTACCACCTGTTCGACGGGGACGGCATGCTTCACTCGGTGAGGATCTCCGGAGGCCGGGCGGTGCTCTGCAGCCGATATGTCAAGACCTACAAGTACACCGTTGAGCACGACGCCGGCCACCCAATTCTTCCCAACGTCTTCTCCGGCTTCAACGGCCTCACCGCTTCCGCTACACGTGGTGCTCTCTCCGCTGCCCGCGTCTTTACAGGCAGGGTCCGCGATACCTTAAACCAAAAAATTTTAATTAATATTTCTCTCTTTCACCAGCAAAAATAATATTTTTCATATGAAAAAAAAAATTATGCATAAATAGAATCAAATATAAATTTTGAATAAAAAGTAAAACGGAGGACACCAAACAGATAATAAGTTGTGTGAAAGATACGTATAGTATTGTTCTAACCAAAAATAAACATTTTAGGGTAGTGATAGTAAAACTCTCGTTTTCTACTTATGCAGGTCTTCTCTTATTTATCCTTTAATTCTTATTGAATTTATTCGATCTAAATGTCAAAAAATAAGAAATTAGTGCACCAAGAGAAAAGGAAACCGAGAAAATAGCAATTAGCCACAATAAACATATTTTGACATTTTTTGCTGAAATTATCCGTATTTATTATGTCATCATTATATCATCGTTGTGTAGTCGATACATGATTAATATGTCGTCGTTACTAAAAATTTTCTCAAATATATTAATGATTTTGTCAGTTAGTACAGTTACACTAAAAAATTACTTGTTAATACAAACTAAAGTATGATTCGAGTGAATAGATTGAAGGTGTACTGTCACACAAGTTTTTGGTCAATTGTTATAGTTAACTTTGAAAATTTTACACATAATTTCTCTTGATACAAATATTTGGTGTTTCTATCGATGTTTCTGTATTTTCAGATCATTGATGTTATATTCAAATATAAACTCTCCTTGTTTACAGGCCAATACAATCTTTGCAAATGGCAAGGTCTTGCAAACACAAGTTTGGCCTTCTTTGGCGACTGACTTTACGCCCGGCGAGTCCGATCTCCTTACCCTCTCCGCCTGACGTCCAACGGAGACATCGAACTTTGGGACGCCGTGATTTCACGGCAAGCTCTCCATGAGCATGACAGCTCATCCTGCAGACCCTGAAACGGGGAGGCCTTCGCTTCCGCTATGGTCTCATACCGCTGTTTCTAACCTACTTCCGCTTCGATTCAAATGGCGTGAAGCAGCCGGACGTGCCGATATTCTCAATGGTCACCCATCGTTCCTCCATGACTTTGCAATCACCAAAAATATGCCATATTTGCTGACGTACAAATTGGGATGAACCCTATTGACATGATCACTAAAGGAGCCTCCTTGTTGGTTTGACCTCAAAAGTCCCGAGAATCGGAGTGATTGCAGCGGTACGCGAAGGACGGGTCGGAGATGAGGTAGTTGAGGTGCCAGGTTTCAACAATGTACACGCCATCAATGCATGGGATGAGGAGGATGCTATTGTGATATGGCACCAAATGTTTTGTCAGCAGAGCACTCTTCTTTATTTATTTATTCTCTACGTGTCATAACCTAGGCTCCGTACTCGCTTGTGGCAGTACTGGGCAGGTAAATATCTCCCCAGGTTCCCGACGCCCCTTCATCTAGTTATTTGAACAAATATTCATTGTTTTGTGAAGGTGTTAGATCCGGGCGGAATTTAGAGCGGCCCAAACCAAGAGCAACACACAAAATATGGATGCCTTTTCTTCCTCGTTTCTACCACATTTCCCACTCACAATATTCTAGTCTCCTGCCATCGCCATGCCCAATCTCCCTCATCATTTCCTCTGTCTCAAGCCCCCCACCACCAACAAAAACCCGACTCCCATGTTCTCAAAAACAATGCTTCAACTTTCACTGCGGCAAAACAACAAACACCTTCCGCGCTACGTGCAGCGATCTTTCAGTGCCCTGATGACTTCATCAACAACTTCATCGACCCTCCACTGAAACCTGCTCGACCCAGGCACGTTCTCTCCGGCAATCTTTTCTCCCGCCGAAGAGCTTCCGCCGACGGAGTGCGAGATCCTACATGGCTCCCTGCCGCCGTGCCTCGACGGGCCTACATTCGCAATGGCCCGAATCCGCACGTTCCTTCCTCGTGGCCCACTTCACCTCTTGACATGACGGCATGCTGCACTGTTAGACTTCCGGAGGCCGCGGAACCTGCAGCCGCTACGTACGCACCTACAAGTACACCGTCGAGCGCGACGCCGGCCACCCTTTTGTTCCCAACTTCTTCTTGCTTCAACGGCCTTCACTCGCCTTCGTTGCACGTAGCGCCTTCGCTGCCCGCATCTTTACAGGCAAACTCCAAAATTGCTCATTGCTCTCTTCATAAATTATACTGGGAAAAACTCTTCCGACCATTTAAAGCAGCCCAAAATAGAAATTCCTTCGGGACCACCCAAGTGAATCTGGGCCTTTCATGGGCCCAAGGAACCATCTAACGGTTTGGAGCATGAAAGTCACCTCCAAATAATACAACTAGTTTTTTTTTTCTTCCGATTATTTAAATATTGAACCTTACAACTCATATTTTTTAGTTCAAAAATCCATTCATGTTTAATCATTCAATAAAAAACAAATAAACTGCTATGTAGGAATCCAAGTAACTCACTGTTATAAATTATTTACAATTCTTCTACATATATTTTGTACTGCACTTGATTTTTGTCCAATCAAGGGCAATAAAATCTAGAAGAAAATGACACATAAAACCAAATTAGAAATACTAAAATTTTGAATTATTTCAAGAAAAACAAAACTTATCCAATGGATAAATGATATCATAATTATTTACCTGTCGCATTTACAATTTTACTCTTTTTTTTTTTTTTCTTCATCCTTTTCATCTCTCTCTTTCTCTCTTCTCCTTTATTCTTCTTCATCCTTTTCTTATTTCTCTCTTCTTGTCGTCATTTTTCCTCTCTCTTTTCCCCGTCTCTTTCTCTACCCCTCCCTCTTCTTCTTCCTTCTTTTTCTTCTCTCTCTCTCCTACTTCTTTTTCTTCTCTTTGTTTTTTTTGAGAATGTTTGGAATTTTCACTTTTTCAATTCAAATTATTTCTTCTTTTTTCCTCTCGCCTTTCGAATTTTTTTGTTTTTTATTTGGTATTTTTTGAAAGTATTTGATTTTGAGGTTTTGATTGATTTGGATGCATTCATTTTGAAATTGATCTTGTAGAAATGTGTAAATTTAGAAACTGATCTTTAGAAGTGTTGAAATTAATCTTGCGTAATTCGTCGGAATTTCTTGAAACCGATATTGCGTAAGTGCATAAATTTTGAAACTAATATTGTAGAATTGTTGTAATTTTAAAACCGATCCCGCAAAATTAGTTTTTACGCATCTAAATTAGTTTGAAGTTTTTATAAATGGTGTTAGTTTGTAATTTTGCCTTTGGCAACAAGCCTATTGGGGGCATGGGTTGAAATTTTAAAATTTTGTTTTGCTTGTTTTTGGGTAGGTTTGTTGAGTTTGGGTTTTTATCTCTCCTCAAAATGATTTAAAACTAGTGGAGTTCTATGAAATATATTTTTTGTTTTTGTCTCTATAGGTAAAGCCTCTTTCAAACAAGTTTATGTTACAAATAAAGGAGGTATTTTTTTTTAAAAAGAAAAAACAATAGGTTGTGTGGTATAATATACTAATAAACAAAGATTCACGTAAGGCAATATAAATAAAGGCAATATCACTTGACAAATTGACAATCACATTTTTTTCGTCTCCACCACCTTATATGTCACATCCTCGGCCCTGATGTACACGTGGACACCCAAAAGTCGAGTAGTTTCTACCCGACACCACGTAGGGTGACGAAAGCCAATTTGAAAGAAATAAGCAATATTTGAATAAATTAAGATCAATGAGTACACAAATGTACGAAATAAGAATTTATACAAACACAATGTACATGGCATGTATACGAAGTATTACAATACCAAGAAATTTGAAACTTGTCATACCACCGCCGAACGTAGATGCCGCCTCCAAATACTAACTCGGGAGGCGCAAAACAGAAAGGTGAGTGGGCCAATAATAGTCATTTTTAAAACCCTTGTTTTCTCAAAATAGTAACCCCTCGCCGTCAAAATCAAGTAATTGGTTAAAAACTTTTCAAAACGTATTCATAAGAGGGTAGAAAACGGTAAGTACGGAAGATACTTACCGTCCGAAACGGTGGAAAGCTACCGTTCATTACGTGACTTTATCAAAAGTTCATAAAATAAGATCTTACTGAAACCCGTAAGTCGACCGAAAGCTTCCGTGGTATCGTGAAAACCAAGTGGAAAATCACAATCCGTAACCATAAGATAAACCGCTCGTTTAGGTATAGCAACACACAAGTTCATACAGTATATATTCCACATGAACAAATGGGTGTATAAATAATGGTGCGCCTGCAGCTACGATCACGTGAGCCGGCGCTTGCACGCTATCACCCGAGTTCCTCGAGTTGCCCATGCGACCTAGGAATGGGGCCGGGCACCTACTAAGGGGTCCATAAGAGTGTATCGGCAGCATGTGATCCATCACGTGGAAGCGTCGGTCCCCGGCCCCGGACAAGACAACACCGTAAGCCTCCCAAGCCGAGCGTATGAAAACATACCACTAAATAATTGAATAAAACAAAAGTGAGGTAAACGAAAGGGAGGCAATTTCCTTTTTGGGATAACCTTATAACGATCAATATAAAATATTCTTCTGGTGCCGACCCTAATACCAAGCGAACTAAATACGTGAAATGAGAATACGCCACACGGTACCAAGGCATAGAAATATACCAACTTAATGTGGCAAAACTAGGTGAACCCAAAATACGATAGGAATTTACCATATCCAAGGTTCATCTAAACACGGCCTCAAGGCCGATAGGTATAAAACTCATACTCACAAATAGGTACTAGTAGGGGAATTAAAATACTTAATTCCCTAAATTCCCTAAAATAGGGCCTATCGATATTAGCAATACGTATACACAATAATACGAAAATCACCAATTTAATGGTGAGTAATTCCCAAATGGAAATGTAGGCCCAAAGCCCACCAATTTCCATGGTCTACCGAAACATCGAGGCCGAAACTAGTAAAACCGAGTAATAAATTAATATAACAAGGTCTACCAAAATACGATATAATTATCCATTTAAAACCACAATAATATGTAGGCATAAAACAAATATACTTCCCCAAGTATAAAACACGTTTAAATAATATAGGAAAGGGCCCACTCACAAAGATTTGCCGAGAAGCCCAAATGCGTCGTCCTAACGTCACGTGGTCACAAAGCCCAAAGTTTTCGAATTAAAACCCATGAAGAAATCCGTAACGAAGCACCCAAATCCACTGAATTGGGCCACAAGCAAATGGCCTAAAATCTGTCTAACCAGCCCAAATACAAACTTGTCTCTTATTGATCAACACACCCAAGCCCAAAAACTGCAGCCCAAACAGCCCACTAATTTCCAACACAATTTGTCCACACTTGTTAAATGCACCTGAGGCCCAAAACTGAAAGACCAGCCCACTTCATTCTGCATCCAAAACCAGCAGTCCAAACCAAACAAATCAGTACAAATCCACCCCTTTACCCAAACCAGCAACCCAAAGTACCTGCAACACTTTCCTCCCGTCCACCAACAAACAGCAAACACTCATGCACCTATTCCTTCACCGAGCTTCAACAATAATCAGCACACACACACCCACTGTACCAGCTCCTTCCCCGACTGTGCAAACCAAACCAATTCAGTGAGCATACACACAGTCAACATCATCACCATCATCAATATCCGAGATTCAGCAGTGCCATCCAAAATGAATCATTTCAATGGTGCTGCCAGAAAAGCTCCTGCGAGAGAGCTTACATGAATTGGCCTGGCGTACCTTCGGGAAGAAAGGTGAAGGCACGGGGTGCCTTGAGTAAATTGATAATCTGGACCTTCAGGGTTCAAGGTCACCCCCGTGACCAGTTCTGGGCTTTTCCCAGGCTTCTGGATTTGCCTGGGTCACACTCACAGGAAGTTGTGATAATTTTTGGCCATGCCAAATAGCTCAAAGTCAGCTCGGTAAGAGGGAGAAGAAATGAGCTTTGCTTTTGTTGTTGGTTGCAGAGAAGAAAAAGAAAATGATGATAATGTCTGGTGTGGCTCGGCTTTGGTAGAAGAAAAGAAAGGTTTTTTTTGCTGCATTTTGCTTCTTGGTGCAGGAGAGAGAAAAGGGAGGAAGAAGATAAAGTAAAAGAGGGAGGAAATAATTGTCTAAAAGGTGAACATTGCCAGCAAGTGGCAAAGTCAAGGACAAATTCCAACAAATAGTGGGATTTGCAGAGATTGGGCTGCCGCCAACTGGGCCCCAGCCCACTAACCCAAAAACAGCCCAAAGTTGTTAAAATACTAAAACGCCGAAACCAACGCCCGGTAGTGGCCTGCCGGGTCCGAACGATGGTAAGGCTCGCGTCTACGTGTCTTCGTATCGACGAGCACGTCAAGAAAATACAAGGAATGCGTCACGAGTTACGACGCAAAAGTCAACCTAAAGGTCAACCAAGGGCAAACATTATTTGCACCTCCGGAATAAATATTATTCCCGACGGGATGTAACATTATACTCACCCTTCAATTTTTTTGCCACATTTGCTAAAGATTTAGGAATATAATGATTTGAGTTAATTAATTGATGGTTTTGCTTTCGCACGTAAAATATGTTTCTGTTGTGACCTATATTTAGAGAAAGAAATGAGAGAGCAAATAAGGCAAAAGAGAAGGCTTGAGAAATTGTAGTATTATGGCTATTTATGCCTAGTGCCTTTATTTATAGTAAATCACAAGGAGAGATAAAATTGATCTTCAAGTAAGTGCATACCCATTAGGATAGAATCACTTGATTTACAATAGTATCATAATCCATATCTACTTAGGATTTACACAATCACACTATGTCAATATTCACTATAATATTTCTAAATATTTTTGTATAGTGAAGTTTTTTTGGTCCATTCTTATAGTAATTAAACTTCAACAAAAATTTCACACACATAATTTGTCTTGTATATACATATATAATTTAACCCGTATTTCTATCAATGCATGTCCGAGATCATTCAATACTTTGTTTTCGTGCCAATACAACTCGCAAATGGCATTGGTCTTGCAAACACAAGTTTAGCTTTCTTTGGCCGTCGACTTCCATGCCCTTGGCGAGTCCGATTCCCTTACTCCTCCGCCTCGACGTCCAACTGAGACATCAAAACTCGGGACGCCATAATTTCAATGGAAAGCTCTCCATGAGCACACGCCTATCCAAGGCCGACCCCCGAAACGTGTGTGAGGCATTCGCCGCCACGGCCCTGGCACCGTTTAACCTACTTTGTCAATTTAATGGCATAGCAGAAATTGACGTGTTCATATTACCTGGTCACTCCTCTCTCGTCCATGACTTTGCAATCACCAAAATATATATTTGCCGACATACAAACTCAGATGAACCCTATTGACATGATCACTAAATGAGCTTTTGCTCGCCGGTTTCCTACCCTCCAAAGTGCGAGGATCGGAGTGATTCCACTGCATGCCAAAGACGAGTCCTGGGTGAGGTGGTTTGACGTGTCGGTTTCAACATCATGCATGCCATCAATGCTCGGGATGAAGATGATGGATGCTATCATGATGGTGGCACCTAAACATTTTGTCACCGTGAGCACACAAAGGGAGAGCAGAGATTGATCATCCATGCTTCTCGGCCGGTAGCGTTCGAATCGATCTCAAGACATGGCTTTGGTGGACAAGGCAAATTAATGTCTACTAGAAATCTAGACTTTGTGTGATCAATCCGCTTACGCTGAGGAAGAATAAATTTGTTTATACCGTGGGTGATCCCACGCCTAAGATATCAGAGCTGTGAAATTGGATGTGTCCAATGCTGACACAAGGAGTGCATCGGTGGCCAGCAGATGTTTGGGCCTGGAAAAGTGCTGGGCGAGCCCTTTTTTTGTGGCGAGAGAGCCGAGAGTCCCGAGACCTGACGAGGATGACTCCGGTATGTGCCGTCGTATGTTCATGATGAGAAGGCCTTCCTGGGAATCGAGGGTTCTTGGTGATGGATGCCAAGTCTCCCGCCTGATATTGTGGGCGGTCAGCAGGATGTGAATCACGGTGCCTTATGGCTTCCATGGACTCTTTGTGAAGGAAAGGACTCTAAAAAGTTGTAAACGTTAAGTTTGATATATTGTACATTAGTGCTAATAACACCGATAATTGAGATAAAACTCTACGCTTTTGATGGACTAATGTTGCACAACAATATAGGCAACTTAATTTAAATGAAACCTTTTCTTAATAAAAGTAATACATAAAACGATACGCATTGAGCGTAAGATCTAGTTTATCCGCATAATGTGAAAACTGATGGAATGTCAAGTTCTTAACCGAGTTTTGGAGTTTCCGAACATGAAATTCATCCACGTCATACTTGCCTTACCCTTTATCGCCAACTTCTTCTTGGATGTACTTGCTCTTGCAATCGCAAATATATCGTGCAAAGTGACCCACTTCAACCACATTACTCCCAAAGCGTAACAAGCTAATCCGAGCAACAAGACCAACATAATTAATCCCTCTTTCATAGCGCCGATGCATGCAAGGTGAACTAAACTTAGCCTCTCAAGCAAAGAAAACAAGCATCAAAAGAATCCTCTCCACCGCTACCACAGCAAATATATCGAGAAGAACGCCTTGATTCCGTGTGTGTGCCCTCCAATACCGAAATCACAAGACTCACATTCCACACAAAGACTCCATGCTAAGTAAAATCATATAAAGTGGCTGTGAAATGCCAAGACCAAACAAGAAAGTACGTACCGTACATTTAAATAAGACAAACATGCAGAGTCAGCGCTAACCATATCAATCCGGTGAAGCGTAAAGCCGATAAGACAAGAACATAGACAGATAAATAAAACTGGGCCAATCTTGTTTTTTGTCAAAGGTACACTGTATATTTCGAGTCACTGCCGGCTCCTTCCTTCAGATCTTCGATGCCAAATCAACGATCACAAGCACTATAACAGCTCTAGGAGACGGAGAGGCAATTCCGTATGTAGAAGACCGAGATGAATGAACTTAGCAGGATAGTCTTTCATTTTTCCGGCTATGTCAAATGGTGAGCCAACTGGGTTGAAATCGAAATCATCGGGGCTGGTTTGCACTTTCTAAGAGTTCAACCACGAATTGGAGAACAAGATTCATAAGAAATCAAGCAGTGTAAGAGAGGAGGGGGAGGTGAGGATTGCGAAGACAAAAAATTGGTGTTTTTGGCGTAGATTGCAAGAGCTTTCTTTTCTGAGAATCGTGCTGCTCTAGCTTCGATTCTTCACTTTAAGGTTGCTTTCCATCTCCATGCTTTCACTTCCAAGCTCAATCCACGCTCCAAAACACAACCTGAGTTTCTAAACGCATCAGAAGTCTTTCTTGACGCAATTAGCAATGCCGTAAAAGTCAGAGCCGCACTAAGTCCACTCCTTACACCCCACCACCATCACCGTAAAAGTCTTTCTTGATCGTTTCTACCTCATTGAATATTTGATGGAGAGCCAAGGTGGACTTGACTTAAAGACTTTAAAGCGCTTTTGATGCTTACTACCAAGCATTTTTGTGCTAGTATTTCGCCAAACTTGAAGCGCTTTGATTGCCGAAAACGCTTTTTAACTCTTCTCGAAACAGCCCCATTTGTTTCCTCGACTAATACAACATTACTATCATGGCCCCAAGCTGTTAATTTCACATGATGGAGCCATTGATTTGTTATCCTTAGCTCACAAAAGATAACGAAATATAAATAAAAAAAAAAAGTTAACCCACTTGGTGGAAGAAAGTAAGTACATTTCACCATGTCTTACCCCCCTTGCACTTCGGTGGAGACCTTATGCTACTACATTCAATTCAAAGCAGTAACAAGAGGGTGCGCTTACCGGGTTTTGATGTGTCAGCCAATTGGCCGGACGCTTCAAAAAAATCCGATGAGGACGACAAATTCTTATTGTTGAACAATTGAAAAGTAAATATAACAAAGAGAGACATAATTTGACTAAGAAAGCATCCAATTGAAATAGTATTATATGAAAGGTTGCAACATCTTCTACACAATTTCATTGCTAAATAACACTTCAATGAAAACCAATTTTACAAACTGAGCTACAAAGCACTCTGCTAATCGTAATGTTCATCCACCGTTTCACCTCTCTTCTTAGCCTCGCATCTTCAATTTCTTCTCCAACGCGCGATTCTTGCAATCGTAGAAATATACCATGCATAAATCCACTTGAGCACATTCCCAAAGCAGAATAAGCAAACTCCGTAATGCTATTCACCAAAATAACCCGTCAGAGCAGCCCGAAATAGATGCAAGGCAACCTCAAACTTACTTCCCAGCAACGAAAATGAGCATCAAAATAAACCTTCAGCTCACGCCAAATATATCGCCCGCCCCAAACGCCTTGATTCCGCCCCGCCTCCAACATCGAAATCACAACACTCTCACATTCCACACAAAGACTCCATGCCAAATACATTGCCAGAAGCCCTACAAATGCCTGCGCCAACACAAGATAAAGATAACAAAGCATCGAAACCCTTTGGGGTTTCTAAGACGCATAAGAGGGTTATTCCTAGCCATGTCAGCCCTTAGCAAAACAGTACAAATTTGACAAACACAAGAACATAAAAATATGTTACAAGTTCCCTTCACCCTTGTTTTGTCAAAAGGGTTTTTTCTCACTCATTTCTCTGCAGTCACCGGACTCTCTTCGTGTGTATCTTGGATCCCAAGTAAACGATCGGAAACGCGTTTACGAGCCGGAGGAGATGAAGAGGCACCGCATAGAGAAACCCCAGATAAAATAACTCATTGGGAAAATCTTGGTTCAATTTTCTTGATACGTCAATTGAATTGACCAACTCAAACCAAGTAGTCAAGTAAATGCTCACGTGCGGCCTCGCGCATGTTTAGGGATTTTCGGTTTCAACCATTATTTTCTGGAGATGGGATTCATAGTAAACCAAGAAATGTAAGAGAGAGGAAGTGGAGGTGAGGATTGTGAAAATTAAGAATTTGATGTTTCCTAAGTGTGGATTGTAAGAGCTTGCTTGAGAATATCTGGAGATTCCAGCCTTCGATTCTTCATCACAAGGTTGCTTTCCATCTCCATGGCTTCGCTTCCAGCTAGATCCACTCCGCACTGAAAGCTTCGAGCGAGCCGCACTCAAAACCAAAAAAAAAAAAAAAAAAGTTTCTGAAAGGGAGGAGGGGAAGCAAGTTCTTCTTCATGACGGGGATGATGACTAATCAAAGGGACTTGACTCCGTGACGTACTTTTCATTATCTTTTTTCTTGCATTTTAAAACTCAAAACCACAAAACACCAGCTTGATCTCGTATTTGAAATTTCCAATTCTTAGCTTTTCTTCTAAGTCATTGAAATCGAAAAGGTAATAAAAAGGCGAAAAGAAACCGCCACGTTGATCTGAGAAAGCATAACACCGAGCCGTGTGACAAAAGAGTTCAAACATTGAGATCCTCATCAAAACGGTAAGCAAAACGAAGAAATGAGAGAATCAGATGATCCTTACCGATCTTGCGAGTCCCGATTACAATTATGCATTCTGGAGGAAGATCAAACGGAACCCCCAACTTCAAAATTGAGTCAGTTGCAACCATGATAGACTTAAACATCACGTAATGAAATTGAAATTGCAATCAAGAGCATCCGTGTGAGAGATTTGAAAAAAACACTTTATTTTTATTTACCAAACACAATTAATGTCTCAACTTTAAGAAGTCAGCTTTAAAAAAAAATTTAAGCAATTCCAAATTAAGCTCAATTATAATTACGTACCAAAGTTGTTCTTTTTAGTACAAGCGATATTAATCCAAATATTTATGCATATTTTATTAACTAGACAGGTTGATAAGAAAAGGACCAAGATGAATGTGACGCGAGTGCACCTAAATTGAAAACGCACCGATCATCTTGCTATGGACACGCTAACCAACTATATCCCCATCACGTTCTGCTCTATATCCGGCTTTCATACGATCCCAAAAACAATGGTCCCGTACTCATGGCAAATAATGCATTTCTTTTTTATAGCAATAAACCAAACAAAATAAAAGCCGTGATAACTCTAAACCAGAGAAGAACACTTATATCACGAGCGCATACCACTTTCATCTCTCTCGATCACTTGATGTATTACTTTCCTATGATAAGTAAATTTTTGTAAAACATGTTTACTTATTTAGAATAAGAAAATTATGAACAAGAATAATACATATGTTGTTCAGTAATGATAAAACAACTCTCTTACGTGAAACACATAATTGGTACCACTATTGTGTGTTAATAAACGCATGCAAAATATGTCATTAATAAGAATAATACCACCACCATGCATGGTTGTATCTATTCCTTGTCTACTCGCCTACGCAATAAAAGAGAAAAAAAATTATTTCAATTGATGCTACAATTTTTGTTTACAGTCAGCCACATATGGAAAGGTTCTTGTATTGGATGGGGTGATTCAGTTAACAGAAAGGGATGAATGTGCCTATCAAGAAATGATTACTCATCTCCCACTCTGCTCAATTCCAAATCCAAAGAAGGTTAATATTATGTTTTGTTGAACTGCCATTTACTAGAACCGTGCTTTGACAATTGTTTATTTAATAAAAAATTGTGAGTGGTTTTAGCATTGTGAGTCGTTTTTGAAGTCTAATACTTTGATGAACCCTGTTTCTGTTTACAAATTGGTTTTGTCTATTAATCATCTTTCCAAATTGGTATTCTTTAGGTTTTGGTCATTGGTGGAGGAGATGGTGGGGTACTGAGGGAAGTGGCTCGCTATTCTTCGGTTGAGAAGATTGATATATGTGAGATCGATAAGATGGTGGTTGATGTAAGTGTTGATGATGTCTTTTGGCTTGTTCTGTTGTAATTTTAATGCATAAAATTTTCAAAGTAGCTAGTGGAATATTTTCGCGTACACCTAGATTCATTACTCAAACGAATTTGCTTTGACTGGAACAAGCATGTTACCACGTGGTTCTCATTTGACATAGCCTCTGCCATTATGCACAATTGGAGTCGAGACTTCTGACTTTTATAGGATGAAATGATAACAGATTTATTATTCTTCTGATTTCCAGGTGTCTAAACAGTTGTTCCCTGATGTAGCTATTGGATATGAGGACCCACGAGTCACACTTCATGTTGGTGATGGTAAGATCAGCTTGTTCTTCTTTTGTCTAAATTTTCTTGCCTTTTCTTTTCATTTCATACAAAGGGCTTTCTCATAAGCTTTCCCTTAATATTGTAGGAGTTGCATTTTTGAAGGCTGTTCCTGCAGGAACTTATGATGCAGTAATTGTGGACTCTTCTGACCCAATAGGTATTAATAAGAAACTACATTCATCTCGCTCCCTATATGAGGATGAGAGTTGTGAGTTTACTGGTTTTGATGTTTGTTTTCATTCAGGTCCTGCAAAAGAGCTTTTTGAGAAGCCCTTTTTCCAGACAGTAGCTAATGCTCTTCGTCCGGGAGGAGTTGTGTGTACACAGGCAGAGAGTATATGGCTTCACATGCACATCATTGAGGATATTGTGGCCAACTGTCGCGAGATATTCAAAGGCTCTGTCAACTACGCATGGACTACAGTCCCTACATATCCAAGGTATACATTTTTCTGACTCTCTTTGTACAAGGATGCGCCTGCATGACCACGTTTGTGTAAATTATCATAGCTAATGGTTTCAAAAGTGCAACATGTGACTTAGAGACCACCATGTTTTTTTCCAAAGTTAGCTTAATCTGTTATTTTGTTTTGATGAAAGCGATAATTCCATCACTTACACGGCCATCAGTTATAAATTTTCTTCCATTATTACAACTTGGCGTTATGTTGTACGTAGTAGAGTATTAGTTATCTATGTTGGTTTGCTGGTCTCCGCCATTAATCTGATTGGACATGTTCTTATCTTACTGCTGATTTTGCTTTCATTTCTGTTTCAGTGGGGTGATTGGTTTTATGCTTTGTTCTACCGAGGGACCTGCTGTGGATTTTAAGCACCCTGTGAATTCAATTGATGAGTCGAAACGACCCTTGAAATTTTACAACTCTGAGGTGTGATTTTGCGTTTCTTATTTTCGTTGAGCTCGTCAACATGATCCCTATTTCTGTCGGATTGAACTTTTTTTCTTTCTCATTTTCAGATTCATACAGCTGCTTTCTGTCTACCATCTTTTGCGAAGAAGGTGATCGACGCAAAAGCAAATTGAGGAACACTTTCAGTAGCATCCAACAAGCAGATTTGTTGTTGCCGAGCACCTGCTTATCCCGTAGTTGAAATAGTTTAATCCAGAGCAATGAACCATGGAATAATTCGATATTTGAATTGCTGTTCTAGATTTTGTCCCAATTGGGATTATTGGAGCTGTAGTAGTGATATCAACAGTGTTTTCGAACATCAATTTTCCGTATGATTAGTTACAGAGATGGTTATATATATATATATATATATGTGCAAGCTAGTTTTTGCCTCTATTTATCTTCATTACATCATATTTTCCTGCAAATGCGTGATTTTTCAACAGGTCCGGACATCAAGTCCTTCGGCTGGCGGAGCATGAACATCATATGCCGTTTTGGCATTCCTCAAACCATCGTCTCCGACAACTTCGTGGTCAACTTTCCTCCCCAAACTCTGCCTTTTGCAGTTGTTGAAGTAAACCACGAAGACAACCCACTTCGTCACATTCACCATGCAGAAACCCCCAACCTGAGCAACAACCCCATTTGTTCTTCCACAGCATTCAAACAAGAAGCACGACCCTCTTAAACCGAGTCCGAAAACAGAGAAAACGAGTGAAATAACAAGTCCTTGACGCCATCGCCGCTCGCTACCTCTGATTAGAGAAGCCGAGAGCATCAGTGCATTAGCTCCATGTTTATCCTCCAGTACTGAAATCACAATTGCCATGTTCCACATACAACTCCATTCTAAATATTTTGCTAGCAATGCCATACAAGCTGCCCTATAAAACACTCCAAAATACAGATTATATTTACCCCCCAAGTTCCTCAGTATTACATAGTAGATTGATACTAACCATGTTGATCCAAGTAGAGTACAAGTTGAGAAGAACTGAACCCAGATGGATGTGACGAGAGTGCCTCTGAAACCGGCTCCGAGTGCCGGCTTTCGTTCTGGATGATGGATCTTTGATGCCGAATCAACGGTCACATAAACGGAGCAAAGCTCTAGGAGATGAAAGGGCACAAGGTAGAGAATTCCCAGTTGAATCAAGTTGTTGGAAAATATAATGATCGTTCTTGTGGCTGTATGGAGCAGTGCTTGCCAATCGTACTCGCAGGAATCGGGGTGTTGATGTCGTACGAATTCTGAGATTTGAACCAGGGTTTTCTGGAGCAATAGTTCATGGTAGAGTGAGAAGCAGAAGAGTGGGAGAGAGGAGAGAAAGGTGAGCAGAATAAAGTGGGTATTCTTGTAGGGTAAGTTTAGAGCTTGTTTCAGTATGTCAAGGAACCCTAGCTTTTGCTTCAGCATGATATGGTTGCTTTCCATATCAACAACCTTCACTAGCTACAAATTAAGCAAATGATATTTCAGTACTTATACGAAATTAATCAAGGGATACTTTAGTACTCATACGAAAAGGGAACTAATTTCCACACATTTCCATAATAAATAATAAGAGGACAGGGAAAAAAAAGGACGCGCGAGAATCATTTTTCATATAAAAAGATTTATTGAGCAAGTCAATCACAATTAGGCTTTAAACACGGTGGGCATCAGGTCATTGACTTGGTTGGTATTTGACAATGATACTATACCTGTTTGTATTTGACATTGGGCTTAACATTGTCATGAAAGCGAATGCTGGATTAAGAAGACTCAAAGCACTTTTGGATAATTGAAAGCAAATACAAAGTTGTATTTAGGAAGCTCTTGAAATTTTAATATGGATTTCAATATGCTTCCAATAAAAGCACTTTTAGTGCACTTCTGAGCAAAGTTTTTCCAATGGGTTGTTGCCCGCTTTTTGCATTTTTTAGCCCAAAGGAAAGCAGGTCTAATGATAAGCCCAAAGTAAGAAATATGGTAGCCCAATTTTTTCCACAGCATTTTGATTGAAGCCTAATGTGCTAATATGGAATCTGAAACTCCACTTCCAAATAAACTATTGTAGCAAAAATGTTAATACAATCTGATATAATTAAATTTTTGTACACATATCAAACTGTGATTTGTCAACACCAACGACATTTTTTTTATGAGCTGCTAACTTATCATAAAGAGAAAAGTGGTTACAAACGTGTATCATGACCACTGAACACCATATATTTTCTAAGTAAGCTTACTTTTGTTTTTACTTTTATTATTATTTTTTAAATACATATGATATTATCATATTGTATACTAAGGGGTGAGGAGTGTGCTAAGCCTCACAATGACCTAACCATAATCATTTTATTCAAATTTGCCTTTAGCGAGAATCAAACATAAGACCTCTCACTTACAAGTAAAAAGGAATACTACTAGATTGTAGTACTAAGTGATTTTTATTTTTTATGTTAGTAATTAATACCATATTTCTTTCACGCCCCAAAATTTGGTCGAGTGATAGTCTCATGTGTCTCAAGACTCCGAAAATACAACAATCAATTGTTAGAGTGTCATATACTTAACTGTAACATCCTGTCAAAAGTTTGTTATAAAATAATCTCCGAGGGATATTTTGAACACGTGCATATTAATTTGTTCACGGAACTATGTAATTGTACTGTTTTTGGTGGGTGCACAGTACCCCAAAAACCAAAATATCTCACTTTCTCTATTTTCTCCCGGTCACTTTCCTTCTCTCTTTTCCCTTCAATTTTCTTTCTCTCTTTTCTCTCCGTTTGTGCACAGTGCACACCGTCACAATGCTGACGAACCGTGTCAATCGGAGATCACCACCTTGCTATACTCGACGAGACGATCACAACCATGCCCTTGGATGTGTGAAACTCGCACCGAGTTCCCCATAACGGAGACTGTTTGATTGTCTAGGGTTGAGGCTTTTTTTCGACACAATCTCACTGTTTTGAGCCTTGAAACCACTGCCTTTATCTTCCCCACGTCCCTAGATTCAAAACCAAGGAAGAAACGAGCTTGTTCGACGTCAAAATGACTAGATTGAAGAGCTACAGTAGCCGCAAGCTTTCAAGGGAAATACAGACCATTTTCCGGCCTTTTGGGCCAAACCAAAGATATATCGCCATTCTACTCATTTCTAGCTTCATTTTAACATAAAGAACGTTAAATTTGGCTGAGAAATGAAGAAGTTATGAGTGTTTGAAATTTTCCCAAAAATCAGCCAAACTCTGGTGAGTTGCAGACGACGGTGACCGGAGGGGACAACGGAGCTCTGGCGAGCCAGAGGTAAGGGAGAGGAAATATTTCGTTACTATTGAGAATATTCTGTTACAGTTAACGGAGATTCCGGTATTTACCGTTAAATCTAACAGCGTCACTAAGGTTGACTGCGCGGATAGAGCGTGTGACGCGTGTGAGCGCGTGGGATGTCTTTTTCGAATTCCTTCGACACTAGGCGACTTACATTCGTGCTTGAGTTCCCGGATAAAAATATCCCGGGATTCCGCTTCGAGCAAGCAATTATATTCCGGCGGAATTGAAGCTTGGGACGACGCGTACTACCTAAGGGCAGTATGTATGGTATTTTTCGAAGTGTTTCGGACTTTCGAAGTAAGCAAACAAGGGATAAATGTCGTTTATTAGTTTAATTTGCAACCTTTATGAGTTTAATCATTACTATAGTAATATCTCATATAGGTGAAACTTATCCAGAGGATTACTAGGGCTATCCAGGACAGGGAGGCTACGACCTGGCTACTTATAGGTGAGTGAGTGGGTCTTTGTTTTTTGTATATATTATTATGTATAGTTTTCACTGCTTCTTTTAAATTTTTAGCATGACTCATACAATATGTGATTGTTGAAGGTAAAATAGCCGTATTATATTTGTCATACATTTTTATATTGTTTGCTCATCAATAGATGTAAAACACCCAGGTATTGTGCTCAGTTCCAGGGCCAGGACTAGTTTTGACGTTTGGAGGTTCACACCCAGTACCTCTACGCAACTTTGGATCCATTGTAGGTACTAGTCTGTTCTAGGTTGCACTAGGCAACTAAGACTTGTGTGTGAGGCGCTTTGCGCACAACGATTAGCGTTATGACTCGCGTCATTGTAGGACTTAGCGTATTCTTTTATATACCTTGCCTGTCCTTGTAAACTATCTACTTGGGCTTGTGTGTTTACATATGGATGATCATTCAGTCTTGTTTTCGAGCAAACCAGTACTGTTTTACCATTGGTTTTCGAGAAGTACCCGTATTACTAGTATAGTATTTTGAGGATCATACCGAGGAGTATGACGTATTTTCAGAAACTATACATGTTTTCCAGCGAGGGGATATTATACTCTTGAAAACAATGGTTTTGCCAAACTTTACTTTTTGACCCATTCACTTTTTATGTTTTGCGCCCCCCTATGTCTTAGTAGTGGTCTTGAGTACCAGTGAGACGAGGGCACCTTTCGGCTAGTTGGTAGTTCTGACAGCTTCTCCAGAATATGTAGGATTCGTTCCTACCTTTAGTCTTATGTTCTATAATATCCATCCTCACGAGGATGCGAATATTTATATTTCATGCACTACTTACTATGCTCTGATTATTATGCACCTGTTATAATGAGTTTTACCCATTACCGCGCACTTTATTTCCGCTTCCAACTCTAAATTTACTCAATTTTCTCAATCACTTGTATAATTGGTTTTCGTTACTTAACACGTGTCGGCCAGCACTTCCTAACACCTGGCACCTGGCGTGTCAGGATAGGAATGTGTCATAACTATCCATGATTATTTTTTTCTTTTTGTGATTTTAAAAATGTTTCTCCGATATATTTTATCAGTCGGAAACTCAATTCCGATGAAAAATGGAAGATAGTTATAAAATTTGTTAAGGTTGTGATTTTAAGTTTAACGTACACAAAGTTAAGGTCTGAATCATATATAACCTTGTCGGTAAGTTTCAAATGAAATACTATCAATTTTCATAAGATCTGAATCAAATAATGTTGTCGGGCAGAGACTAGTTAAGTTGGCTTTTGGTTGGAGAAGCCAACCAGATCTCATCTGAAATGCTTTTATTTATTGATTGTAATCGTTGAGCATTGTTTCGCCTAAAAAGATGAGGATATTTTTGGTGCACGATTTTAGTATGTTATTTGGTGATTTTTAGTGATTGGACTTGATGCTATGTAGAGATGATTAGGGTTTTTAACTGCTTTTGAGTGCGGGTGATTGGTTTAAATGTCTTGTTAATGTTAAACACAACCCGTGAGATACTTCACAGTCACGAGTACAAAGTACGGACCATTGAGAGACTTTACAGCTTTGGGTTGTGATTTTGCTTCCTTTCTGCTTTCTTGTTTTAGGTAAAACTTGTTAGGACTAGCATCAGTCGCACATGAACATATACAGCATTAATCTGTCGCACTATTGTTATAATTGTGGCGGAACTCATACTCATAAAGATATTTTGTAAAAGTTGTGCTAGAGACAATTTTTTACTCATACATGAACGACTGTATAGTTAATTCTCTCTTATGCAAAATAGATGATTGATTTGAAATCAAAATGAGAAAAATTTTCACTAGCATATTATTAGTTGATGTAATGATCATGACTAGTTTGGGGTTGCTATGTTGTTTTTTTTTTTTTCAAAACTGCTTCTGATGTGCTGTGAGAAAAAACAGCTGTGAAAAAAAGAAAGTAAGTGTTTGGTAAACTGTAGTTGTAAAAATGCTTTTAGCAAAAAAAAAACAGTTTCAGAGTGTTTGGTAAACCTGTATATAAAACTGCTCTGACTGTGTAAAATGACTAAAAAAGACATGTTGCTGAATGTATTATTAATTTAATTGTTTGCCAAAAATATTGGTCAATTTATTACATATATATATATTTTTTAAATTCTTCGTCTTACTTTACGTATCCCAAATTGTAAATAATTATTATAACAAAATTTCTTTAAAATATTGAAATAATATACGATCATATAAGGTAGTTAAAATACTGTCAACTATATAATACATACATCAAACAGATTAAAATATCTACAAATTGTTCAATATAAAATATCTACAAATCTTTCGATTACCGGCAGAGTCCCAGAAATTCTTCAAACACTCAATCCCACCGTCCCTAACAACCAAAAGCTTCAAACTTTCACTCCCAGAAACCAAATGACACTAAAGGGAGCGAATTCAAGCACAAGCTTTTCGCCGGTAAAGATACTTTCCTTAAAAACTAGCCTCTGTTCAGCGAAGACCATTTTGTTGTTGAGTGTAAAATTGAACGATATTGAGGAGTACATTTATTAGATTCACTAAGAAACACATTCAATCCACAGACACCCAAAGAAAACAATTAACATCTTAATCTCCGGTATACTTTGGCTTTCGCTTCTCAGCAAATGCTACTAGGGCTTCCAAGCGACCATTTGTGTTCAACGTCTGTTCATTGTTCTTCTAGAGCCAAAGCTGAGGTCTTATCCGCCTCCAGTCCCTCATCAATAGTTTTTTTTGCCATCCTAAATATTAGGAACTGAAGTAAGTCAGTAAGTGTCGAGAAAAAGAAAACAATTTATGGAGAACTAACCTATAAACAGTAAATAAGGAAGCCTGCACACAAGCATTAAATGATCATACCACGCTAATTAAAAACAGCGTTATGAAATCAAATTAGTAAATATGCATCCTATATCCACCGTTATAGAACACTCGCATATACATATGCACACCCATTGTTATACTATGTACCATACAACAAAAAAAACATTTTAAATGTACAGAATCTGAAACACTTGTGGCAACGAAGATTAACCTCTAAAACTCACTGGGTGTCAAAACCAACTACTCAATTCCTATCATCCTCAAGGCCTTTTTAATAACAAAACAATTATAGAAAAACACAAAGGTTAACAACGGAGATTAACCTCTAAAAACGAGAATGTGGCGCGCAACGTGTTGACAAAATCTCGAACTTCAGACGCACTCATCATTTTCCGTTCCTGCCAATCAAATTAAGAGGCAAGGACAATTTGACTAGTGAGCGCAATCTTCCCTGTACATATCACCACTCTTCAATACAAATAATTCATTCAAGCAAATCAAAGTGAACATAAATTTGAACAATTCTTGCATATAGAGGTTGCGGGTTTGTAATGTTTCAGTGACCTGCTTAAACACCCAATCATAGAAATATATACCATCACATTCATCATATCAAGCATCAATACTAAGCTCCGCTAATTAAACTCCTCGACTATGGAATTGCATGCTAAAAATTTCGTACTCTCCTACATTTTCTCATCACAAGTGTAGGAAGACTCAACTAATGAATACTAAAATTCATAGCCATACACAATTAAAACCTCAGAACCACAAGACACCAGTTGATCCTTGCATTTGAAATTTCCAATTCTTAGCTTTTCTTCGGCTTCATTGAAATCGAAAAGGTAATAAAAAGGCGAAAAGAAACCGCCACAGTGACGGAGAAAGCATAACACTGAGCCGTGTGACAAAAGAGTTCAAACATTGAGATCCTCATCAAAACGAAGCAAAAACGAAGAAATGAGAGGTACCCAGATGATCCTTACCTCTGATCTTGCGAGTCCTGATTACAATTATGCATTCTGGAGGAAGATCAAACGGAACCCCCAACTTCAAAATTGAGCTGCTGCAACCATGATAGAGATTAAACATCACAGAATGAAATTGAAATTGCAATTGAAGAGCATCCAGGTGAGAGATTTTGAAAAAAAAAACACTTTATTTTTATTTACCAAACACAATTAATGTCTCAACTTTTTTAAGAAACAGTTTAAAAAAAAATTTAAGCAATTCCAAATTAAGCCTTAATTATAATTACAGAAGCAAGTTAAATTTTTTTTTTTTAGTACAAGCGATATTAATCCAAATATTTATGCATATTTTATTAACTAGACAAGTTGATAAGAAAAGGACCAAGATGAATGTGACGCGAGTGCACCTAAATTGAAAACGCACTGATCATCTTGCGGTGACACAGCAACCAACTATATCCCTACTGTCGTTTTCGCGTTCTATATCTGGCTTTCATACGATCCCAAAAACAATGGTCCCCGTACCATGGCAAATAATGCATTTCTTTTTATAGCAATAAACCAAACAAAATAAAAAAGCCAGGATAACTCTAAACCAGGAGAAGAACACTTTGTAGCAAATACCAACTCGACCCTGTAACAAGCTTAATTAGGGGCTGGTTTCTGGTTTGGTAACAAAAATGCCAAATAAAATCGAATCGACCCCTCGTATTCTCGTGGTAGTAAGTCTCACTCCATATGAGATATCACTATAGTAATGATTAAACTCATAAAGGTTACTTATTAAATTAATAAACGACATTTATCCTTGGTTTGCTCAACACAGCAGGTTCAAAACACTTCGAAAAATACCACAATGTATTGCCCGTAGGTGTATGCGTCGTCACGAGTCGCCCGTGTCGGCTGTCGAAAAAGTGGTCCCACGCACCACACGCGCAACAAACTAACGGCGTTAGTTGACGCCGTTAGATTTAACGGAAGATTTTGGCATCTCCGTTTAAATCTAACGGAATATTCCTCACAACGTTAAACGGAATATTCCTCACAACGTTAAATGAATATACTCTGGGAATATTCCTTGTCTGGACCGGGTTTGAATTGGTTTCCAGACGTCACCATTTGGTTTGGACTGGTTCAGGCCGGTCAGAATCGTCGGCCGCCGCAGAATCTGGCCACACCGTCACCGGCACGCGCCTGCCCCGCCGAAGGCCAAACTTTGCTTTAAGGTTTTTTAGAAAAATTTCTAAAATTTGTAACTTCTTCATTTCTCAACCATTTTACACGATCCACATGTCAAAATGAAGCTAGAGAGAAGGAGAACAAGATTATACCGGGTTTGGAGTTCAAAAAGTGATCGGAAATGGCCGCGGGAAAGTCTGCTGACAAACGAAGTCTGATCTACCTCCAAAACATGACCAAAACACACGATTTTAGTATGAAAATCTATCTACTCAACATGAGGATGCTAATGGTGGTGGTTAGCAGTCTCACCTTCGTCGGTATTTTTGAGAAATTGCTGAAAAGTTTGGTTCTTTCGTGTGATTTTTGTCAAATGGTAGGGAGTTTGGGCAATCGGTTTGCAACTGCTGAACTCAATGAGTTACAACAAACAAGATTGTGGTGGTGGTTTGGTTTGGTTTGAAAGAATTGGTGTGACCACTGTGTGCAATCAGGCATGTTTTCAATGCGGAGAAGTTAGAAGAAGAGCGTAAAAAGAGAGAGAGAGAAGTCTGGGGAAAAAGAAAAAAGAAGGGAGATTTTTTCCCAAATTAAGCTGGGCAATTGATCCTACTTGGTACACGCACCACCATATTTTCGTAACAGGAAATAATATTTAAACGCACGTAACGCTTCCGCTACACATCGGATTTTCGCCTTGTTCGCTACTTCCTCGCTACCAGAGGAAAGATACTCAAATTCTAATGGCATAAGTAAGAATTCAAAGTGCATACAGAGCTCAAACGTCCACATAGGACTTCCACTTAGCCTGTTTAAGGGCATTTTTGGTAAATTTACAATGAACAGGAAATAAAAATACAATAAAATTAGGAACTAAGTTACATCTCTTCCCGTATCGCTAATTCCGAACGTTGCACCACATGCTATAGTCTCGCAGGGAAATTCATATTAGGTACCAAGTTGAGTATAGATTTTAAGGAAAATACCATATTTAAGGAAAAATACCAAGTCTAATTAGATATTTTATGATAAGTCACAAACTTTATTGCAAGTGATCCTATGACTAAATAAAAGTGACATGAGAGATTACCATATTGTCCTCAAGTTTATTTCTTTCAAAATTTTATAAGGCCTTTAGGGAGCTCGGGGTTAACTTGAAGGTTTAGGGTTTTAAAAGGTCGGTCAAAGTTTGGGGTTGATCATTTGGGTTTAGGTTTAGAATGTCCTGGGAGAGCTTTCCTAGGGCTTAGGTGTAGGTCTCGGCTCTTGCCAAGCCCAAATCCGGGAACTAGACCCTACGCCTTAAGCGATTAACGTAATAAAAAAAAAAAAAATTCTTCTAAAAAATTCATACTCATGTTTGTTGGTTACAATTCATTGGGAAGGTTAATGGCTATAATTTTGTGATGGTAGGGTTGGACATTATTGTCATTTTACCTAGCAAATTAGTTTGACTTTTCAACTAGTACCTAAACTAAAACTATGGTATTTTAACTTAAAGTTATTTTGAATTTGGTATTTAAACTAAAAACTCCTAGTCCTTGCAGCCGCCAACCAGCACCCAGAAAATCCCTGTCGAAGCCACAAATTGCAGCCATATCCAAATCACCAGCCCGACCCACAGCCTGAAAAACTCGAATCCGACGAACCAGCCGCATACAAAAGCTACTATAGAAGCCAGGACGGCGCGACGAAGAGCTAGTCTGATAAGCAGAGAGTAAGCCGCGGATGAAGCAAAGGTATTAGATTTGCATTGGGAGGCGAGCTCAGAGGTGAGTAGGGTGGCCGAATTGTTAGGAGGAGGGCGAAGAGGCCAGGCCTTCTCAGACTCGGAGATGGTTGGGGCGATGGGAACTAAGTCGGCAGGTCGCCGTTTCCATGGATGATTGAAGAGATTTGGGATTTGATCGGGAAATCTTTGCTTCCTCTTCACAGCTGTCTGATCATGTATTTCTCCCAAATCAAATGTGAAATTTAATATGACTTGTTCTGCTTGAATTTATTTATAATTTTTGGATTTTGTTCGAAATCGATAAATTGTTTGAGTTCTAATGTGCTTAATGCTTCTAAAGGGGTTTTCCGATGAGATTCAGGTCATCTGGGGAAAATATTGACTCATGCATGTTATGCACAACTCATGCACATACTATGCACAACTCATGCACAACTTATACACATGTTGGGAGGGAGAGGCTTGACTCTGACTAAAAAATTGGTGTCAATGAAAGTGAGGTGTGAGGGGTTGGTGAATTTATATATGGGTATTTTCACAATTTTGCTTTTATGCATGGTGTGCATGGAGTGCGTGGCCCAAAAGTCCTATTTTGCTGGCAAAGATTAATGATTTGTCTCATTTATGTAGTTTTCCTTAAATTTAAATGGCTAATATAAGTTAAGTTCAAGTTGAAACTTGGAAATAAAAGCAACTAGCGAATGAGTAGAGGAGAGAGAAAGAATGACTGAATGAGTTTGTCTTTATGGAAACAATGGTTGAGATTAATCTCAACTAAATTCAAGAGTTGAAATTAATCTCAACAAAATACACTAATATATTATATATTTATACAATATTAATAATAAATTTCAGTTCAGTTTCGGTTCAATTTCGTATTCGGTTCAGAAAATGCCAGCCCTAGTTTAAATACAAAAACCGAAGGAAATAAAGGTTTTTTCTGCCACAGTTGTTGTTGGGGAAGGGGAATTGAACCGAGAGTCACAGGTGTAACGAGATAAATGCTTTTAACTACTTAAGCTACAAACTACAAACGTCTTGAAAGCTGAAGGAAATGAAGTAAAACTAACAGTAGATATTCATATGAACCCGGAGGTTTTCTCGCATTCGAGGATCTAATGAAACTCTCATGCCCTGATGTAAAATCCTCCATGGAGGATTCCCTTCACAAGTTACTCTACTCTCATAATATCCGAAAGCTGCCTAACATTCAATATTAGCTCCCATAATAAACAAATCCATATAGCAAATTTTTCTAATTAGAATGCAAGAATGATTATATTTTCATGATAGATACAAATCTTCAAGAAGCAATAGAACTTGAGCAAAACACTTAAACAAGAAAATTTCAGTGTACAACAGGATAAAGAATCGTCCCCGGATCACCATCCATATTTCTGGTATGTGTTTCCAGCCTTTAGTCAGAAAGCCTCTTGAACGCCGCTCTGCAAGTTCCATCTCCTTCTGCTTCATATCAAAGTATAGAGAACCAATCTGATGCTTCTTATGCAGCTTTGTGGCATCGCTTTGGTAGAAACAGGCTGAAAGTAACAAATTCAAATATCAGTCAACGCATAAATAAAAGTTTAATATACACATATATAGCACCAGTTACTGCCAAAGACAACAAAAAGAATAGTGATTCGACTTTTCTTGCGAAAATGGAAATTGCAATAAAGTGTGTTGAGAAGTAGAGTGATTTGTTGGTTGAAAGTCGGTTCTAAGTTTCAACCTGAGACAATTATTCTAATTATCGGTTTTAATAATTAGAAACAAATATAGAGGGTTACTATGTATGTGCTGTATTTAGGTGCTCAATTGAGTTAAAATAAGAACCAATAGCAAAAACAGAAATAATAAAACCGTTCAAAAGAAAGAGAAAGAAAAACAATGAAGCAATGAACTGAGTATTCAATGAACATGAACCAAGGAAAATGACAAAACCATCCGAAAGCAACTAAAAAGAGAATTATGTCCATATTTATTGACAAAATAAATACATACAAATTCTCACACAAAGGGCCTATGACATTATTTCTCATCTCAACACTATCCTATCTGCTGACACCAAAATCTCATTGCTGCCAATCTAAGGGAATCATGACATACATAGCCCACTCCAATTAAACGCAACTGAAAGGATATATCAACTTCTCATGATGTTTGGAAACGCATCCATAAGGAACTAGGTTAAGGATTTCCCAAAGATTTTATCAAACACTACTGACAAAAAAAAATTGCTATATTTGGTCGTTTTAGACAATTTAAAGTCAATATAGTTGGAAAGGGTCCTCCCTAGCATTTGCAGTTCGAGAATAGTTAAGATGGACTATAGTGAAACCCAGCACCACCCATAGACTCGATTTCTACAATGTCCAACTTTAGACCCCAAGCATGCTCTTATGTTTGGCAGAAGATATCAGCCATTAAAACTCTAAACTAGAATAGTTCTAAAAGCAAGTCAATTATCCACAGTCCAGTTCTTCCTTCCAAGGAAAATACGAAGCTGGCCATAATTAGAGGCATCTTTTCCTTGTCAAAATCTGAGGAGCGTCATCTTATGAGAGAATGGATTTCCAAGTGCAAAGTCAAGTACTAATTTAGGCCCCGCTTTGATGGCTGGTTGTGTCCTTTTCCTTTAACTCTAATCTTTTCTCTCTTCATACAATTTCAAATGTCTTACTGCACAGAGAAAAACCTCAACCCAGGCTCCAACTCTATCCTTGATCCTACCTGATGCCTAATACTATATTGCATAACATTATGCATCGGAACATATAGGATTTCCCAATGAAACTTCAAATGACTAGTCTATATCACTTTGACAAAATTTAATAATAAAACCATAAGGTAGAACCCTTCCTTATCACAAGAGTAGTGCATGCAGAGTTTGACATACAAAAAAAGAGAAATTATACATGAAACGGAACTGTACTGTCTTCTCAAATTCATTAGCATTGTAATAAAAAACAAACTGCTAATAGTTTCACTATGCATTAAAAATGTAGCAACACAATTCCTTGAGCTCTCAACATTATAAAATGAAAACAACGTGTTAATGCAGACGTCAAAATATATAAATCACTTTCAATAGATAAAACTAAATGATCACAGACAGAACAAGAACATCGTGTTGGTACCTGATAAGAAGGCCCGTAAGCTATTCCAGTTAACTTGGCCTGGTCCTCTCTTACCGATTCCTTCTTCATCAACTCGTCCTGCGTAACCTCAATTATTTCAGTTGGAACCCCATTCCTCCCTCTTTTACTCCCTCTAATCTCACCCTTTACTGGGATGGCCGGCACCACAGTTCCTGACCCACCTACCCAATCATTCCCATACTGCTGCTCATAACCAGCATGTAACCCCATAACCACCAAAATTACTTCATAATCTGAAGCATCACTACCACCAACTCCTGCCTGCAACTGAGCCCCAACATCCACATTCTCCTGATCAATACCAGATTGGTAACCCTCTCATAACCGCCATAGCTTTCATAGTTGACTGCATTTTGAATAGTAGATTGGTGACCTCATAACCACCATACCCTTCATAGTTAACCGCACTTTGCCAATTATTTGATTGGAAATTCTCATGACTTGCTACATTCTGCTCCACCCCGCATCGCTCTCCACTCGAACCAACCGGATTCCGTTTCAACAATGGCTCTCTGCCCGAACCCGAACCCAAACCAGCGGATGCACCCAATGTGGCGGAGTACCTAGGCGCCGATAGGGGACAACAAGAACGACTTTCTCGCAGACAACTTCTGGAGCTGAGGATTCAGACGTTTTCGGCGCGTCGCCTTCTTCTTCTTCCTCATCGTCGTCTTCGTCTTCATCGTACTTATAGGAGTTGATTGGAGGATTGAATTGACAACCCTTTTACGGTTTTGATCCGAGGACGAGAGATTGGTAATGGGTTGGTTTGTAATTCGATTTCCTGGCGGAGGTAGGGATGAGAAAACCGAGGAGGGTCGGACGGGGATTGAATCAATTGGGTCTTCATCGTCGTCGTCAAGATTTTGGGATTTTGGAATTAGGGTTTGTTTTGGTTCGGGAAGGGATTGAAAGAAAGAGGGATTTTGGGTTTAAAGAGAAGAAAGAGAGAGGAAAAGGAAGAAGGTTGGAGAGCTGGGTTTTGGGGGTAAAGCTGTGCGTTTTGGTTGTTGTTGCTGCTGTTGATCTTCTTCTCGTCGGAAGAGGCGTAGTTGGCAAGCAGAGAGTCCATAGCGACTTAGCGAGAGAGAAGACGAAAGAGAGGATGCTCCCTTGCTGGAGAAAATGGGAAAATGCTATTTTTCTAGAGGTCTAAACCTGTTTTCACATTTCTTATATATTTTTGCCCGTGAAAATAATTTAATTCAATCTTTATATGTTAAATTCGACCAAAAAACTATATGTTAAATTGTTAATTGCTTCCAAACAATCTCAAAATTTGCTTCCTAAGCCTAATTTCCTGGTCTACGAACGAGGTCTGCAGAGCGTTGTGCTCCTCCCTTCTTCGTGCTCCTCCTCCTTCCACGTCGACTACCAAAGCGCTCATTCTACTTTTCCCCTCCCACATCAACTACCAAACTACATGAAACTAGAGTCATGCATCTTGTCTAGTTTCAATTAGTGCACTCACCCAGTCAGCACCTACTAATCTACTATCTCATCCTCCTCCCTCATCGATCGACAAACAAACCACCATTACCATTGTGGGATCATGAATTTTCCAGGGCCGAGTAAGATGGATCGAATACGAATATCTCTGAATTTCTCGGTTATGGATTCAATAGCTCTGCCAGTTGGAGTAAGCTGCTCAAAGGGACTGTGCTGGATGCCATCACATCTGCTGTACTTAGAAAGGTAGGTGAAGTGTGCTGACTTCGAAGAGATTGACTATACTTGTTCTGCAAGACACAGAAGCCAGATCCGATTGGGGATTTGATTTTTTCCCATATTCCTAGAGATTCCTACAATTTAGGTTTGGCGTGCCTGCAAGTAATCACACTCCTAAGAGAAAACACATGTATTGCTAGATATTATCTAGGATTCTCTCGCTTTAATATGGATTCAATATCCTAAAAAGTCTCTCTTGACTACTATACATACCCTCATCTAGGGTATATCTCCAACGAAACTATCGCACTTCATACATACTAGGTTCTTTATTATTCTCTTGCCCACGTTTAAGTCTTAATATTGCTTAGTAACTTGACCGTCGGAGAGACTTTGGCCGGTACCCAAATGACACCTTAGACTATTCACAGTTGTTATCTTCTTTTCTTATAAGGGCCGGACTTGCAGACGAATTCCTTATCTACTTCGCTACCGCACAAATTTTGGTTCCAATAATTGGTGCTTTCATTAAGAGGAGAATCATATTCCCTTACCAAATCACTCTACCACAACATGTCTGTTGAAAATAGCTTCGTGAACGTTGGTGCTAATACTCAGGGTGGAAGCAATCAACTCCTTGATGCTTTTGATTGCAATCGACAAACCACCCCCAAGACTGCCGATGGAGTTCCACCTACCATGAATCAAATTGAAGCTCACGAAAGTCACCGCTTTCCTCGGACCAAAACTCGCAGGCTCGTGAGGGCTTTCGGTGGAAAATTGATCAAACTTCATCGACTCGAGAGATGTTTTGAAGGTTCGAGAATGCTAGCTAAACCACTTACAAACCTAAATTCTGGTCTCTCGGACTTGGTAATCTGAATACCATAACTCCGTGATGGACAACCAATTGAAATTACACATGCATGCCCGCATGAACATCCAATCTGAATCCACACGTGGAAAAATGTGAAGGCCTTATCACAACCATGCCACCGCAGCGGAATTGAGTTCCACACAACTCTGATTCCCTGGACACCGCAAGGGCCTCTCAAGTAGACTTCATGCATCTTAACTTCAATGTGCTAGATTAATATGAAGCATCCAGAATGGTGCAGACCTCTGAACAATGATAATCTAAGGATACTCGATCGATCTCGCAAAACCAAATTGTGAGTAGGATTGTCGCAGTAAGAGCCCATTTCTCCTCGATCATCGAGTCTACACCCTCCATCGGAGAGGATTCTCTCAACCCAGATTCAAGTATTTATGTGCAGATTCTTAGACTCGATAACTACATCATGCATTATCGGAATGCTATGTCTTTGTACAGCAACAACGACACATGGATGTGCAAGATGTTTCCATCTACCCTAAGGACAAGCTATTAAAAGGTTTCGAAGTTTCCAGGCAGTTCAATCGATAACTTTGGAAACCCTTACTGAGCAGTTTGCAGAGTACTTTCTCTGTGTATCCTCGTGTTCTGCATGGAGCCACAATCCAAGAGTGAAAGCCTTTTAAGGATTACCTGAAATGATTATGTGCGGAGTTAGTTGAAGTCCACAAACCCCGATGACGTACTCGTTACAATGGCTTTAAGCAAGACCTTTATATCCATTCTTCTTTGTCCTAAAAGCTGAATAAGAAGAAGCATGACTACGCGACCCTATCAGAGTGCTTTGACATAGTAGATGATGTCATCGATGGGACGACATGGCTCAGAAGACCAACCCCAGCCGCGGACTTGACATGAAGTTCGAATGAAGAACGAAAGAGCGTATACTCCGCCCTCTCCATCTTCTCGCTGAATGACAAGAGAGGACGCAAAGACAAGCCTTTCTCATCCAAGCCAAGAAGTTATATCGCTATCAACACCAGCATCAACAACATTCTTTATAACATTAAGGACAAACCTTACTCAAAAGGCCAAAATCTTCCAGATTTTGTCACTAAACGGAAGCCTAATGAATATTGCTTTTACCACTAGAGCATTGGGCACACCACCCAGAATTGTCATATACCCCAGACCGTATCGTAGAACTTCTCGATCAAGGACACTGCTTGGGAATTTGTGAAGAGCAAGGCCAAGAAGGAGAACGCGTCGAAGGAAAAGATAAGAAGAAGTCTGACAAGACACACCCCGTGACGAAGAAGAAGACTCATCGCCTCAACAAAGAAGTTAACTCTCAACGTCAATTGCATCTACGGGAAACAAGAGTACTTCCTGAGTAACACTAGGGGAAAGAGAGGATGGCAGCTTCCATCAATAAGCCACTTCTAATCGATTCCAATATCCTGATGTTCTCCCGATCGAGACTTGGAGGATGTGCATTCTCCCCACGATGATACTTTTGGTGATTAAGATCCAGATTTTGAATGCCATGCCTACCGAAAAGCAATCGACAATGGATTCGGAGTCAATATCCTCTTCAAAGATGCAGCAGAGAAGATGGAAATTTTGGATAACATTAATTGAATAAGACATAACTCTTGTATGCTCAAGGTACCCTAGTCCATCCCTGAAACGATGAAACTAGTGGTTCAGGTGGAATCATATAATTTGCTGGTAGTGTTCCATGTTATGAATGTTCAACTTTTGCACAACGCCATCCTAGGCCGAAATTGGCCACAACAGTAATGAGAACGGTTCCCGGGCTATATCACCAGTTACTACGCTATCCAACACCAAACAGAGTTAAAGAAATCAAGAGTGATCGCCGCTGCCCGATGTTCTGGCCGGTGGAAAGCATGAACAGCGATTAGAAAGCGACAGAGCCTCGCAGCCTCCGGGAAGAAAAGTCAACATAGTAACCACAATTCGGGGTCAAGAAACGGGCTACAAGGAATTCGATTTAGATCTCGACCCCCGTGACTGTTACAACCCGTCCCAAATTTTCCTTGTAAAATAGTCTTCTTAATTGAAATGACCAAATGCCTGGAAGGGTAAATTCCATCTTTGGTCGACCTTGAGTACGAGACATGTGGTGGTCAATAGTTTATTTTATTTGATTAGTAGCATTTGTTGTTACGAACATGTGAGCACAAACGAAGTGAACTTGGAGTTTGAACGAGAACGTTGGTGAACATTTTACAACAAAGAACAATTTGGTAATTTTCTGAGAATTAGAAGCCAAACAACTTCTTTCTTCTCTTCTTCTTCTTCCCTGCATGCACTGCGTGTAGACAGTAGCCCCAACTCCGCTGTTTGTTCTTCTTCTCTCCTCTACCCATTTTCTTCTAAATTCAAATTTTCATATCTTCCCTTCATTCGACATTGATTTTGACAAATTTTATATCAAAATTCAAGCCTCGTCGAGCCCAACATGTTTGTCACCTCTATATCTCTGAAAACCACCACACCAGGTGTAACATCCCACATTGACCAACGAAGAGGGGGTTATGTGACTTATATGTACATGCCTACCTCCATTTAACATGAAGCCTTTGGGAGCTCATTACTCGGATTTCATCGAACTCCAGCTAAGCGAGCTTGGGCTAGGGCAATCTCAGGATGCGACCCACTAGGAAGTTATTACTTGTGAGTTCTGCAACAAACCGTGAGGTAGAGCTGGTTCAGGATGTGACACCAGGTGGATTGAAGGTGAGGAAATAAGTCCGTCCCCGCCGGAAAATTGATTTTCCGATCAAACCTTCTCGGGAATTGGGTCTCGGCCCAAGAGAGAAAGTGGATCCTCTCTCACGAGCTTTCTACCTATGTAAGTGGTTCCTTAGATTTCATAATTTTTAGATTTTAGTGAATTTTCGAAATTCAAGGTTTTAACTCGAAATTCTAGTTGTTTGTCGGGTTATACTCAAAGGAGTTAATTGATGTGAATCAAACTCAAACCTGAGTTAGGACGTGAATCTCCAGAGAATTTGATAAACCCTAATTCTTTTTCTTTTTGGGTTTACGAACTAGGTTGAGTAAATTGGTGTATTATGTTGTGTTGTTGAGAAATTAAGTAATTCTAATAAGTTTTGTCTAATGTGGAATTGGGCAGATTCATTAGAATCTATCCATATTGAATTTGCCTTATGTATTGAATAATTTCTGAGTAAAAATAGCTTGTGTAGGTGCAAGTTCTTCCAGATTGACTATATTAAGCTAGAGAGACCTCCTTACAACGAGGATAGACTGAGTTCCTATGAGTGGAATTTTGCTTTCAAAATGATTTTGCTGACAATTAATATTTACATAATTGAGTTCTTGAATAATTATACTCATGCCCATGCATGGTTTTGGCTTTAAAGAAACGTGATTTTTTGACGTTTGTGATTTATGAATTTAGAGATTTATTCAAGGGCATGATTATGTGTTTTCGCAAGCATTTTGATACGAATATTGTATTACACCTCATGGTTTCATATCACTTGGTATGCATTCACCCCCTAAGTCTTAGTACTTCCATCTACGGCTGCAGACACAGCCTTTGCATGTGTGTTGTATGCTCGCACTAGCCTATTCTCGATTTATTTATATGTTATTAGTGTACAACTTGTCTATGTTTTAAAGTTAAAGTCCTAACTCATAGGCATGTCATGCCTGCCCAACTTGTCCGCAGTCTTGACTTATTTAGCACGGGCATGTCATTCTTTTGGAACACAACTTACACGTTGCATGAGATACTCATTACTGGAATTTATTTATGACATGCAGCTTGTCTATGTCTAGGTTAGAGTCCCGACTTAGGCATGTGTGATGCATTACCTTAGTGATTATTTGTGTTTCGAATTATTATGTTTGCGATGTTGCTCTATGATGACGATGTTTTATAGTTTTGGAATGACTTGTGATTTATGGGATTTGAAGTACTTATTGATTTCACGATTTTGAAGTATGTATATATGCATATTTATGGGTAGTATGTTTTCCCATATATTTATGGTTTTCCAAACAGGGGTTAGTATGTTCAAAAGAGAGAGAGAGAGAGTTTTACAAAACTTTCTTTTGTTTACTCACATTTTCTTGTTTTGTGCCCCATTCAGGATGACACATCCCACCTCGATACCCACGTGGATACCAAGTTCGGGCGTGCTGGCCGACACTGTAAGTGACGAAGCCATTGTATGCATGACAACACCTGGTTTGCAGAAAATAATACCAATATGCACAAGGTTCGAGCGCATTCAAATGGAAGCAACAGAAACAAAATATAAAGTCAAGTTCCTAGAATCTCTATCCATAATAGGGATGAATATTATTAAAGAAACTGAATAAGAAAATAAATCCTCACATTGTCGGGAAGGATTCAGAGCTGTCAATCGTATGCCTCGACTTCACCAGACGCACCGCTACTTTGTCCTCTAAAAGGGTGCAAAAACAAAAGGTGTGAGTGGACGAAAAATAAAAGTTTTCTAAATACTTTTCTCTTTCAACGTAGTAACCCCATGTTTGAAATCCAGTATAGGTGTAAAATTATACTACCGTAGTATAAGTCAAAACATACTTTATATGTATAACTCGAAAACATAACTCAACATAAACTCTCAGAAAGAACCGCTCATATTTCCAAAGAATAACCACAAAAATAGCTCAATAAGTATAATAATGAAAAACCAACACAGGGTATATGTGTAATCACCCATGTACGAGGAGGAACATCATCTCAACCTCGCATGCTAATTTTACGTATCAATCCATTTTTGTACTCCCTAGTACCACACACATGTAAGCACTTGCGTTAATAGCGTCACACCCGAGTCCTTACGTTGTGGGGCCTTCCCTCCAAAAATAAACATAAACGTAAGACAAGCTGCACTAAGGCATGTACCGACACCCCTGAGCAGTGCGTGTGACCCAAACATGTGAGACTTGTCCTACGATCACCGTGAGACAGTACTACAAACGTAGAAAGCATACCAAGTGTGTTTGAAAACATACATATATAATCATGTGTAAAAATGAAGAATATCATATACTTCGTAATTTCCTAAATATTCAAACCTTTGTGTAAATAGTTATATTCATTTGGAACCATATATTAAATAATTAAATGTATTTATGCATAAGTGTAAAAACATAGTATAAACCATTTCATAATACATATCCATTTATATTCATGCCTTAAAAAATCATTTAAACCATAATTATATCAAAGCCATAATTATTTCAAAGCATATAAACCTTCATTTAATAAAACAAAAGTCCACTCCACTAGTACTCGTGGGAGTATTCCTCCCCGGGTTGCGTTCCTCGAGAGCCCAGTCGGGATTACCTATTTAAAGATTAGGGAATAATACTTGAAACATCCCCAAAATAAATAATAATAACCCTTTTAATAAAAGAATCCTAAAATAACACTATTTTAGCGAAATGGGCTCTAAAACAATTCTCCGGGCTCGAAAACCTTCCTGCCGCTGCACCGCGCTGCTGGCGCGCCCGCCGCATGCCACCAAGCGCCACCACTTGAAAAACGGCCGACGCACGGAAGGAGCCGCACGCATGCCAGCCTTCGCCAATTTTCACATGCTGCTTCGCCTCCGCATATCGGGTTGGCCGACGGTTTGAGTTTGGAAGATTCTGAAATCACAGTCTCGTTGAAGAATGATCACGGTAGACGATCGCAATGGTTATAGTCTCGTGTGGTAGTTTGATTTTGTTTTGTGCTTCTCCAACCCACCTCTAGGGTTTCGTTTGTTAGTTTTGTGAGGTTTTGGCCGAGAGAGAGAGAGAGAGAGAGAGAGGAGAGATAGGTCGTGGAGAGAGAGTGGGGAACAATCGCACAAAAGCCAGCCCCTAAAACCCCAAAACCCTAATTAAACTAACGGGTGTGAAAATTACTAAAAATGCCCCTACACTTTCAAGTTTCCTCGTAGAACGTCTGCTGTTTTAACTCCAAATTGAGTTCCGCTTGCGTCCACGTTGTTCAGACGACGAGTACTACTGAATATGAAAGAAAATAATTTTCACATGTCGCTTTCAAAAAAGTCAACAAAGTCAACATTGACCATTTTACATAAAATTTGGGACGGTTGTAACATAGGACCTAGTAGCAGTGATCGGCTTGACGTCGAGATTTAGTGGGCAACTTTGACACACTCCCAAAAGTGTAGTGACACACCCCACCCTCGATACCCACGTGGGATACCGAAGTTTGGCGTGCTGGCCGACACTTGTAAGGACGGGCTTCATTAAATGCATGACAACACTTAGTTAAACAAATTAAATCAATTATGTGCTGCGGAATTCAATGTCAAAATGCATATGATTCGTGAAAGTACTAATTTGAAACAGCGGGAACAAAACAATAGAATAAGTTCTAAAATCTCATCCATAACAGGATGGATATTATTGTAGAAACTGAAAAGAAAAAGATGAATCCCTTACATGGTCGGATATATGATCGTAGCTGCCACACGATGCCTCGACTTCGCCCGATGCTCTATCACTAGGTCCCGAAGGGGGCGCAAAAACAAAGGTGTGAGTGGACGGAAATAAAAGTTTTCGCAAAACCTTTCTCTTTCAACATAATAACTCCCTGCTTGGAAATCCCGAGCATTTGCAAATCATACTATCATAGTATGTACTGAAACGCACTTTATAAGAATAGCTGAAAACGTATACCAATATAAAAATCAGAGATAGCAAGTCATATTTCCAATAGTCCTTTCATCATATATACCAATAATATAAATATACGAAACCAACACAGGGTATATAAGTTAATCACCCATGTACGTGTTGAGGAACAGCCTCTCAATCCCCGTACAAGCACTTCTTGACGTTAATCAATTCAAATTGTACCCTAGTACCACACACATGTAAGCACTTGCGCATTTGCGCGTCACACCCGAGTCCTTACTTAGTGCGGCCTTTTCCCCCAAAAAACAAACATAAACGTAAGACAAGCTTGCACTATGTGCTTAATGACAATACCCCTAGAGTACAAAGGCGTGTGACCCAAACATGTGAGACTTGTCCTAGAAGTGAAGAATATAAACGTACTTCATAATTTCCCAAAAATATAAACCTTGTGTACTGAGTATAATTATGCTTAGAAGCTCCGTAATTAAATAACAACAACATTTCCATAAAATTATATTCAACCTTCAAAATCATTTCCATAAAATAAACTCATGTAAAAATCATATCTCAAATCATTTTGTAATATATCACCATACACAAATGAATAATATAAGGTTGCATAAAGGAATCCTGCAACATATTTATATAAACATGCACTAAAACCATTTAAAATCATGTAGAAATCAATTTCATATTTATTTTCAAACATAAAAACCATTTAATAAAGCAAAAGTCCACTCACCGGTGATCGGGAGTGAACTTCTGTTGCCCCTCCTCGAAGTGTGGCAATCGAAGAATACCTATTTAATATTAGGGAAAATAGAACTTCCTAATATAAACTAAAATAGGCCCTATAGAAAAATACCCCAAAATAATACTATTTTACGAAAACGGCTCGAAAACTATTTCTGAGCCCGAAACCCTACAATTGGGCCGCCCATCGCCGCCGGTGCTGCTGCACTCTGCCGGCCACGCCGCTGGCACGGTCCCACGCGCTGCACGCCTGCTGACGTCACTCCCACACGCATGCCGGACGGCCACCCACGCGCATGCTGACGTAGCGCCCGTTAAAGTTAACGGAATATACCTTTCGACGGAATATTCTCCGACGCTGATCTGAAAATTTCGCTACTGCTGGACGGAATATTCCTTCTTCTTCTCCTCTCGCCGGTCGCCGGAGCCGCCGCCGCCCCTCCGTCTGGGTTCGCCGGAATTCTCGGGAAATTTTCCGACCAGCTGGGATGTTTCCATAGAGTTGGTTCTCTTCAACCCAAAGGATTTCAAGCTTGGTTGAGAGATTGGATATGGATGTGGGCAGCATCCCTCCAAAATTGTTATTGTGTATAACCAACCACCTTAACTTTGTAGCATTGTTCAAGTCCGAAACAAATCTCAAGTCACCATCTTTACTGGTTCCAAGACGGTTCATAAAAATTGTGAGTGTTTCAAGGTTACGAAGCTTTTGTAGATTTGGAACTTGTCCGGTTAGTTTGTTTTCTGAAACTTCAAATTGCACTAGATTTGTGGCATTGGATATTGACATAGGAATGGACCCTGAAAATTGATTATTGGCAATGTGAAACACTTCGAGATTTGGAAAAATTGTAGCCAGTTCTCTGGGAATAGTCCCTTGAATTAATCGGTTGTATGAGACGGAAAAAGTAACTAGATTAGAGAGATTATAAATGGAGGGAGGGACAATACCAGACAACTTATTTGAGCCTAATGAGAAAAATGTCAATTTTTTCAATTGACTGAGGGAACTAGGGATGTCACCTGACAAGCTATTGTCGTAAAAGGCTAGAGCATCAAGAGATGAAAGGTTCCCTAAGGAATCAGGGATCGCTCCTGACAAATTGTTACGTTGAAGAATAAGTGCGACAAGTTTAGGAAGGGAGCCAAACTCTATAGGAATTTTACCCACCAAACGATTGTAGCCCAAATTGAAACCGATGAGGTCAAGACAATTGGATATATTGACAGGAATAAGACCACTGAGTGAGTTTCGGTGCAAAAGTAGTACCTGCAATCTACGCAAACGCCCGATTTCTGGTGGGATTTGACCCGACAAACGGTTGTCCCCAAAACCTAGTACCCTGAGGAAGCTTAGGTTTCCGATGTGCGGGGATATGAACCCACCCAAGCTTTGGTTCCCTAGGTTTAACCTAGTGATCCTTTGATGATGTCGTTGGCTGCATGTGACACCTTGCCATTGGCAGAAGTGATGTGATTCGTTCCACGAACTCAGGAACTGGTTGGGGTCCTCCTTTATCTGAGCTTTGATGGCTAGCAATGCCATCTTGTCTGTTTCGTTCCCGCCTAGTCTCAGATGCATGGGGGAGCTGAAGCAGCAGAGAAGTACGTTAAAAAGTGAGTGTAAAAAAAGCAACCTCGCAGTCAAACCCTCCATGTTGGAATTGGGTACGTGTGCATTTCAGCTAGGGTTTTATGGACTCATTTATATAAGACAAGAAGATGGCGGATATTTATCGTTGACGATGAATCCGGTCTCCACGTCATGTTGCTTTTCCTAGTTTGCAGGCTCCAGCCAGGAAATTGGTTCAGAAAGTTCCGCAACCCCCGTAACTTGGTTCAACGACATTCTAGAGAGAAGAGAAATCTTACAAATCCAATACGGCAACTACGCACCCCTCTCTTTTGTCTCTCTCGAAACGTGTCATTCGGGCAAAATTCTTTTAAGAGACGTGGGCAGTAGCCTGATCGATCCCAAGAAAATTCTATGTGAAATTTCATGCAGTGTCACACTCACGTGCATGTGAGCAAATTTAGGGGTCCAACTTCAGTGGTACGTACCGTACTGTTAAATGGCTAAGATTCATTTGGGGCCCACTGCAAATTAATCTGAACCATTTAATAGTCGTACCATTGAATGGTACGTACCACTCAAGATTTTTCCCAAATTTAGAAGGAGAATACTTGGGTCGTGAATGGGGAGGACCAATATAATACTGACTTTTGACATGTACCAATAAAATACACACACATGTAATTTTAAAAACTCACTATTCTTGTAACCAAACACCTTTTAAACACTTATCCCCCTCCCTGTCTGCTTCTCTCTCCGGAATCCAGATGAGTTAGGTGCTGCCATGGCTTCCACGGTGAAGCAGGTTGGTATTCGGTGGAAATAAGAAGGAAATTTTACACATAAGAAATTCTAAAATTATGAAAGAAGTTGAAATTAATCGATGAAATTCCCGCAAAGGTTGATGTTCGAGGTTTTCGGAATGCGTTGGGGAAGACGAGGTTTCTGGCACTGAAACCACGGCAGAAGCAAGAAGGAGTAGGTAGACTGGAAGGGGGGAAGTCGTTGGGGATGGAAGGGGATGTTTGGATGTGTGGTTAACATTGTGTTTAGTTACTGTTCGCGCAGCCTTTTGCGGAGGTGCATGCTCGGAATATATCGAGTCGGCCCGGTCGCTGGTCCCGAACCTTTCTACTTGGCACCTGATCTAACAGGCTCAGCTCCTATCCCTTAGGAGGGATGCTCGCGAGGCCTTGTGTTGTCTTTGGTGTTTGTCAGGCGTGCCACTATTGGCTCTGCCAATAGAAAGATGTGTTGTTTGTTAGATACTTGCGCCACAAGTAATATGACCTCCGTTCGTCGGATTGGCGCCTTATATATATAGATATATATATATATATATATATATATATATATGAACTGTTAGGTTCGTTATTTGCCTTGCTTATTAAGGACTTTTATTCTCTTGATGTTATACCAGAGATAGTTTGAGATGGGATTTAGGTATAACTTGTTATAGCCAAGAACCTCCCACGCTCAAATGTACATAAAAATAAAGACAGATAAGTAAATACTGTAAGTAAAAGCTGAATATAAAGACTTAAAGTAAATGCTGAATATAAAGACTTGTAATTAAAGGACTGAATGTAAAAGACATTAATTAAAGGTAATATCCATTTTATTACATTTCATGTTCGTCAAAGCCTGAATAACAGCCTGTCGGGATGGTTTTAGTTCCATCGGGATGGTCTATTAAGCTTATCGGGAAGGGTTTAGGATATTGGTTCCTAAGGAAAAACAAATCAAAGACCCTCTGGTCCAAGATTCAAATCAATACTATCGCCAAATAGGTTGGATAGCAGAGCAAAATACTACTCCTCGTGGGGAGTTTGGATATATTATCCTGGGTGACTAATCTTTGATCTTCTCAAAGTCGCGAGCTACACAAGTAGTGCGAATGAGAGTTTCAGATAAAGATGAAGATCTTTTATCTGTGAAAGAGCTTGAGGGGTTTCCTCAGAGGTTTCTTCCTGTTGGGTTGAACGTGTGAGTTCTGTTTTGATTTGGTTTGAGTGTGTCCAGCTCTCTGCCTTTGCTTCCTTTATATAGAGAGCAAAACCAATGTGAAAGCAACCCAACTTGATGCACGCACCTCAACCTAATTCCACTTGCACAAAGATAGATAACATTAATTAACTATCCACTTGCAAATACCCAAAATATCTTGGTGTAAGTTTGGCCTAATTTCACAATAACCCCCACATAATGCCATAATTTGGCTTTAGACCAAAATAGGGATAAACATGACAATTTTGAGTGTAAACAGTTACATGTTTATAAAATTAAAGTTGTAACATGTGTTTTGTTTTTATTGGGCCACTTTATCTGGTTAATTAGTATTTGTCAGTACTCAAATATTGTCTAATTTGAAATTAGAATGAGATTTCAGATTCACAACTTATTGAGATAGTAAATGACAAAACTGTGTTTATCTTTATTGCTAATAATGACAAAACTAAATTTAGATTACACGTTGTGAACTTAATTAGTGGCTAAATTCAAAGAAAAAACAATTGGAATTGGGTATTTTATTATAAGGCCATTTCCACCGGTTACCCAATTGCAAGGGCAATTAGAGCCAATAGCCCTACCAAGCCAAAAACCTTGCTCCACCCATGTCCAATTGCAAGGGCAAGAGGTGGGCCCAACCCAGCCCTACCTCAAGCCCTACCAAGAATTGCAATGGCAGCTGCCCTCCGGAGGCAAGGGCATGCTGACTTGGCAACTCCAGGGCCGTTGGATCTCCAACGGCTATTTAATCTGGACCGTTGGATTTTCAATGGTAAAAAAAAAAAAAATGTTACCGTTGACCATGTGGCGCAACGGTAACCGTTTGATCAAAATTTTTTTTTTTAAATCAACGGCTTGGATTAATCTGAGATTAAATTTTTTTTTTTTTTTATAAATACCCCCAATTCTCTTCTTCATTCCACACTACAACTCAATATTTTTTTTAAGTGGAAATTGTCGGTGGAGGGTGTCGGTGGAAAGTGTCGGTCAAAATTGTCGGTGGTATATTTAAGGCCAACTAAAAAAAACCTTGCCCTTGCCCTTGCCCTCCACGAACGGGTGGAGTTGCACAAGGGCAAGCACTGTTCACGGAAGGCAATTGTTGCCCTTGCCCTCCACCAACGGGTGGAAGTGCTCTAATGTGGGGACAAATCAAAGGAGATGAAATACATGATCAAGATAAAACAATGTGCTGATGAGAAACCTGGAATCTAATTCTGAGAGGACTCTCTCTTGCAAGAAGAAAATGTATAGATTAATATAGGGCTAGGAATTTTGTCCGGAAATCCCGATCCGATCCCGACCCAAACCGTCCCGATCCCGATCTGATTCACCCGAACCAAAAATACCCGAAGAGAAATGGGTCTCGAAATATTCGGTATTGAAATCGGGTGTTCGTAGTTGTAAAGTTCGGTAGCCCAAACCGAACCTATTTTATTAATTATGTTTTATATATGTTTCAACATATCACAGACGTTGGATGAGGTTGAGATTTATCTCAACCGTTCATTTTTTCCGTACTCTCTCCCCTGTCTTATTCTAACCTCACAGCCCTCAGACCTCAGTCTCGACTTGCGATTTCTCCTCCTCCCTCTCGGCGACAGCTTTATGTCCTCCACCGCCACCTACTTCTCTCTGATCTCAGCGCTCTCTCTCACCAGTCATCACCATCTCTCTGTTCCTCTACCGTCATCCATTTATGATATTCCACTTTTCTCTTACCAAAACCAAATCCTTCCCAAATGGCCAACAACTCCACGTTGTCGCCGTCACCAGTGGAAATCTCATCAACAACACCTATCTGAGCACCAAGCTCACTACTTTCTACACAAATTGCTGTTAAATGCCCCAGGCCCATGTGATTTTGATGGGAATTTACTGCAAAATTCATTCTTGTGGAAGTTTGAGATCACCAGACTCACCACGAATCAGCCACCTTCTCGCCACCACAACCAAGGTTGTTGTCATTCCCATCCCCCTTCTTTCCACCACCACCACGAATCAGCGACAGCCACAGCGTTCAGCCATCGCCGCCACAGAATTTCAGTCATCGCCACCACTGCACTTTACCAAACGGACCCGCAACTGAAATGTGACATCCTGTCAAAAATTTGTTATAAAATAATTCCTGAGGAATATTTTGGACATGTCCCTATTATTTTGTACACAAAAGTGTGTAATTTTAGTGTTTTGGTCGGTACACACTACCCCTAAAACTAAAATATATCTCTCTCATTTTTTTTCCTCCCTCTCCCCATCACTCTCCCTTTCTCTCTCTCCCTCACCGATCGTGCACAGTGCACATCGTCGAAAACCAGACAAACCGAGGCAATCCAAAGTCATCAACTTATTCGTCTCGACGCCCATAACTCAAATGTACTAACCGATAGTCCAAACTTCTAGCCATTTGACAAAAATCGCACACGAAAGAACCAAACTTTCCCAGCGATATTCCTATCATTCCAGACTGAGGTGGGGTTTATAACTACTATCATTGAATTCCTCGCGTTGAGTAGATGAATTTTCATATGTCATTTGCTTGATTTGGTAGAGTTTTGACGTAGACCAAAGAGCTACAGTAGCTGCGGTCTTTTGGAGAAAATACAAGATATTTCCTTAGTTTTTTTTGCCAAACCAAAGGTATACCGTCATTCTACTCATATTTAGCTTCATATTGACATAAAGAACGTGAAATTTAGCTGAGAAATGAAGAAAATATGAACATTTGAAGTTTTTCCAGAAACCGGCCACTTTTTCAGCGATTGCAGTCGGCAAGCCAAGGGACGAGGGAATATTCCTTTAATGCCGCTAGAAATATTCTGTTAAAGTTAACCAAAATTCTAGCGTTTTTGGTTAAATCTAACGACGTCAACTGACGCCTTTAGTTTGACCAGCTTGGGTTGATCGCACGTGTGGCGTGCGTGAGCCAAGGCTGGCTCGAGCATGTGGGCGCTAGGACCACTATTTCTACTTTCGTCGACACGAGGCGACTCGTGACGACGCGTACTACCTAGGAGCAATACGTGTGGTATTTTTTGGAGTGTTTTAGACCTCCGTACTGAGCAAACAAGAAATAAGTGTCGTTAATTAGTTTAATTAATAACATTTATCAGTTTAATCATTACTATAGTGATATCTCACATAAGTGAGACTTATCCAGAGGACTACCGGGGCTACCCAGGACAGGGAGGCTACGACCCGACTACTTACAGGTGAGTGAGTGGTTCTTTTGTTTTGGAAAACATATATTTATGTATGGTTTTCACAACATTTTTTAAATTGTTAGCATGACTTATATAATATGTGATTGTTAGAGGTAGAACATCTGTATTATATTTGCCATACATTTTCTTATATTGTTGCTCATTAGTAGATGTAGAACACCCAAGTATCAGTACCCAGTCTCAGGGCCAGGACTATCTTTGACGTTTGGAGGTTCACACCCGGTACTGCTACGCAACTTTGGATCCATTGTAGGTACTAGCCTATTCTAGGTTGCATTAGGCAACTAGGACTTGTGTGTGAGGCGCTTTGCGCACAACGATTAGCGTTATGACTCGCGTCATTATAGTACTTAGCGTATTCTTTTATATACCGAGTATGTCCTAGTAGCTTATCTACTTAGGCTTGTGTGTTTACATATGGTGAGTATTCAGTTTTGTTTTTGAGCAATCCAATATGGTTTTATCATTGGTTTTCGGAGAGTACCCATATTACTATTTTTATAGTATTTTGAGGATCATACCGGAGAATATGAAGTATTTTCAAAAAACTTTACATGTTTTCCAACGAGGGATAATATGCTCTTGAAAACAAAGGTTTTATCAAACCTTACTTTTTGACCCACTCACCTTTTATGTTTTGCACCCCTCCATAACTTAGCAGCGGTCTTGAGTACCAGTGAGACGAGAGTTTCCTTCGGCTAGTGGTGGTTCTGACACCTTCTCCGAAATAAGTAAGATTCTTTCCTACCCTTAGTTATTAGTTTTTTGTTTTGTAATATCTATCCTCACAAGGATGTGAATATTTTATATTCTCTGTACTATTTACTATGCTTTGACTGTTATGCACTTGTAATAATGAGTTTTACCCATCACCGCACAATTTACTTCCGCTTCCAACTCTAAATTTATTCACTTTTCTCAATCATTTGCATAATTGGCTTTTGTCACTTAACACATGTCTGCTAGCACTTTCCGGCATCTGGCGTGTCAGGATCGGGATGTGTTAGAAACAAGTTTCGGTATTCCCGATTTTCGGGATCCTTAAAATTTCAGTTCGGGATCGGGACAAAAATTTTTTAGCCTACAATTTCGGGTTCGAGATTAGGGATTGGGTTTTCGGTTCAAGCCTCGAACCAAAACCAGCCCTAGATTAATCTTAATTCTTAAATGGGAAAACTTACCTATTACCGAGTGTATATTATTTTCTCTTTCTCTCTCCACACATAATATGGTATGCCTCTCTTTGTTCATTCTTCTCAAGTTACGTAAGAGAGAGAGAGAGAGAGGTATACACCACGTGACATTGGAGTTCTTATCCTTAAAAAGACCAGAAAGTTTGAGACGAAAGAAGGCTCCTAGATATTCGTAATCCGTAATCAGAACGATGGAGGTATACACCACGTGAAATTGGAGTTCTTATCCTTGAAAAGACCAGAAAGTTTGAGACAAAAGAAGGCTCCTAGATATTAGTAATCTGTAATCAGAACGACAGGAATTAGATCGAGGAGGAGTCATAATCCAATTCTTTTTACAGTTGTTTACTAAACTATCTAGAATCGAAGTAGGAATTATGTTAGTTCCATATAAGTTGTTTACTAATTACTCTGAATCGGAATTGAAACCAATATGATTACTAAAATGTCCTTATATATACTAATTAAAGGATTTTATGTGCCAATTTTTAATTTCCATAGCCAACTTTCAATAAAAATAATCTAACAAGTTCTTTTTTGCTCGGCCATTATTTAACAGGTCGGGCCTCTGTTAAGTTATGACTGGAGCTGAAGCTCCTTGGACGGGATTGCTGGGATTGAGGAGGAGACAGAGATAACAGAGCTGCAGAAGTTTCGTTTGGTTTGGGAGGTAAGTTGCAAGGGTATTTTGGAATAAGCAAATAATTTGAGGGTAATTTTAGTATAAATGTTGGATTCCGGATTGGCTCCATATCCAGAAATTCAAATACTACCTATATCTAAAGAATCCCACTCAGGGAAATTTAGGAATTCAATTCCGTTTTTCTGTGGACGCTACATGTTTGTTGATTCCGGAATTTTTAATAAATACTTGAATGTTTTGGAATAAATGTCAATTCCATTCCTCCCTCTCTCAGTCCCGTTTCGTAAACATGTCATAAGATTAATGCCGGGGCATGCTACGGCTAGTCGTGGTGGCACAGGAGATTGCTTGGCGACTGACTCTATACCAAAATTCTTGTACATAATACTTGATGTGCAGGGGTTCAAGATCAATTGTATATGTTTTATAAAAAGGTGACGATAAATTTGTGTCACGCTTTTATTTCGGATTGAGAGTACGTAGCACTTTGGTTTGTAGGGGAAAGAACACGTCTTTGTAGACGGATGCAATAATGGGAAATGCATACGAACAAATTGAAACAGATGGGATTTGCTATAAAAAGCCCTTCCTTTTTACTCAAAGACATTTCAAATGTCAATTACAACATCACTGATATCCTATGGGGTCATCAGAAAAGCTTCTTTCAAGAACAAGGTCCCTGATGGATTGCAACTCAGTTACAACATCACTCATATCTTTTCGGTCTCTCGGAGATTCAGCAGAACATGAGATTCCGATTTTAAATATTGAACTCAAACACACTTGGATTTTTTCAGCACTCATGATGCTGCTTTGGTTGGGAGTAATAGGGTCGAGTAGCACATCTGCAATATCTGTAACTCGACGAGGCAAACCCATCTTGACAAAATCGTGAAGGTTCAAGCCGTCACTAAACATACGGTCGGTGGGTCTCTTCCCTGTAAACACCTCCAACAAGAGAATACCAAAACTGTAGACATCCCCACATGTTGCAACCTTGCTTCCCATGCCATACTCTGCAATTCAAACATCACAAAAGAGCAACATGAACTCGTTAGTAAATTAACTTTATTTTCCAGCCAAGTAAATAAATGATCAAAATGAAAACAGAGAAGCGCATGAAGATGTTTACCTGGA
>JAEHOF010000017.1:165530-181255 GCA_018257905.1 Gillenia trifoliata | reverse complement strand
TTTAATTCTTCCAACACAATCGTCGCTATTTATAGGCAAGAAAATGAATGGAAAACTATCACTGGTCGGTTGGAAATACAAATGATTGGAGATGTTTGGAGAGAGATTAGCACTCAGATGACGTCAGGCTGAGTACGTAAGCTATTGCGTGGGAGATGACTTCATAATTTAGTATTAGTACCTAGTACTCGTTTTGACATTGCTTTGAAAAGCTGCTGGATGATTATAAAAGCTCTAATAACTTTGAGGGGATTGATCCAACAACTACTTATCTTTATTTTTATTGATTGATATTTTTCTCATGCTGAGAGATTCTATCGTGCAATTAAGATTCTATTTCAATAGTGTTACTGTATTATAAAAGTTTTTCATGTGTTAAAAATACACATTATTTGTTCAATAAATAATTACCACGTGATAAATTAGTGAAAGAAATAATCTATCAATTATTGGATTTACTTTTTGTTGGTTTTTTGAATCTTTAGACTTGAGCAAGAAATTGTGTGGTCCAGATCGTACTGATTTGTTTATGATTCGTCAAGTTAAGAGAGCACATAAATATGAAAATTTATAACGCGAGCAAAACTTGTGAGGACGAGATTTTGCCGAGAAAAGGAAATGTATCACATCACCATTTGCACTTATTTTTTGCTCTAACCACCGTTTGCACTTTCAAGTTTGGAACAACAATGAAAATACACCATTAATAAACATATGGAAAGTCGTTCTCGTGAATTTTGGAAGCAAGCGATACGAGATTCACGTGAACAGCAATAATGACTTGGGACTTTCTTGAGTATTTTGGAGTGTTGGATACTTTGGATATTTTAACTGTTAGATTTTTATTTAAAAATATAAAAATCAAAATCTAACAATTAAAACATTTAAAGTATATTTCAGAACACCCAAGAATTTTTATAATGCCATTTAAAGTTATTTGGCTACAAGCCTACAAGTACTTATTATCATTACGATATGACGGTTAGATATGCTTCATGGATGCATACTCTGTAGCATAGTTGTGTGTAACGACCTATATTAGATGATGTGTTTTTGTTCAATTGATAATGAAAAAGGATTTTTGCGGTATTCGATTTCGGCTTTTGCATTCACATTCATTTTTGCTTTATCTGCATTCACATTCATTTTTGCTTTTATCTTTGGATTCACCTTCAATTTATTCAGTTCAACAATTAAAAAATATACAAATGGGTCGGCTGGGCTTAATAACAGTTTCCGGGTCGAATTATATAGAATTTTAGCCAACTACCGGGAACGGATGATGATGAAACCCAACTTTTATAATTCAGCGCACTTCAATATAATTGAGGTGAAAGTTGCGTCTCTAACATGTTACAAGCTCAAGTTAGTAACAGCGTTTAAATCATATTTCACTACTATTGTCTTGAAGTTTGATGACAGATGACACAGAGAACTTTGCATTAAAAATTAGAATCTAAAACAAATAACATATATAGGACTCAGCACAAGCTGCAGCACCAACAACTTTTTACTAAATTTGCATCCATTCACATGAAAATCGACAGAAAATATAAATAACGAAATACATATACAAAAACATCATACAGTTACAGCAGCATATAAGTTTTCTGAAATTTATTTATTTCCGATTAATTAAGGCGGTAATTGATAATTAGTGATATTTAAGGGCACTTGAGGTGGTTGTGGTGAGTAGTCATATCAGTGTAGCAGGTCCCGCAGGCTTCTCTGTTGCCGGCGGTGCCAGGAGGAACGCACTTGCACCTCATGCAGCAGGTCCCACATGCCCTTGTGCACACGTTTGGCCTCGAGTGCTTGCTGCACCTCTGATTGCACAACCCTTCACAATCTGCAAATTAAAACACACACACACATGCGAACCCTTATTAATTAACACTAATTAACAATTGATCAGTATTTACTAAATCAATTGATGAGTAAGTCATGCACAAACATGGGTGTATAATATATCCACGTCGGTTAGAGATAGAGCTGATGTGCTTCTCGAATTCCAATATCCCTTCTCGCACAGTTTATAGCAGTTTAGATTTAAATTCTCGCACAGTTTATAGTAGCAGTTTAGATTAACTTGTTTCCATACGTTATTTTTCTCTGTAGTACACGACGTACTATTTATCCTTTAACTTTTTATTATTCAAATATAAAAAGACTTTAGAGTTGAAAATAAACACGATTGTGTATAAGGAGTAAATAGTGTTGAGTGCATAAGTGATTTCCAAAGCCATTGGTTCTAATTTAATTTAGGTAAATGAAAAGGCCATGCGTGCATACTCAGGAATGGTAAAAGCCTTCTGTTAGCTCCTTTCACCACCGCCTACAAAAACACAACGTAATTAATAACTGGTAAGAAATAGTTACAGAAATTCCAGAAACACAAAGTAATTAATAACCTGGGTTTTTTCATGGTCTTCAATATTAGAATGTTGAGATGAAACCAGCGCCATGCAGAAGAGCAAAACCGCCACGACAAGAAGCAACCGTGACCCCATTTTCCGTGGCAAAATGTTTCTAGATCTACCTACTAAATTAACAGTTTACTCCCAGCAGTCAAAACTAGTGTTTCTGAAAGCTAAAGGCCTCAACAGACAGTTGAACTACTACATAGAGAAAGAGTTGCCCCCTTGCACTTGTTTATATATAGTCGTTTTTGTCGTAGTAAAGTTACCTTATTGCCCATGTCTCTTGTACCGTATTTTGCATGCGCCCATGTCATGTTCTGCATGAAGGCTAATCCCCTACATAAAGACAGATACACGAAATGTTAGCCCAAAGGGATTCAGTCTCGAACCAAGTACGACACCGTATCGGTGTCTGAACCATGACGGACCACGCACTTTGGCAGTACCAGTAACAAAAACAAAACTCGTTTATAATTTTCCACTTCAGTTCTTTGGCGTGCGTACGTGGCACCCAGCTAGCTTCTTGCTTGATGAATCATTCATCATGAATACCGCATGCAGGTAGAATGCGGCCACCTCTGTTAATTAATGCATAGCTTAGCCTTGACTATATACATGCGGTCCTTGCCAGAGGACATGAACGTAAATGAAGATAGGCCCAGCAAGTGCTCGGCAAATTTCTTCACTGTAAAATACTCGCATGCTACGTTTTTATCTAAATAAAGTTTGGATGTTTATTATGCTAAAATATTATTTCTATCTCTTAATATTCTATCGATTTATTCAATCTAAACACAAAAAATAAACATAAACATGCGTGCAAAAGTCACTTTGAATAAAAACAAGGGTAAAAGGGGGATTTGGTGAAACGCCCATTCCATTTCCGTGAGCACCAACACGCATGGGATAAGGAAGGACATGGTTTGGTCATGGACTCATGGCGAGTGAGGATGAATGAGTCAGTCGGTTGGAATGTAGTACTGAAGCCAAGCATAGGACAGCTCAAATCCAGTTGGATGGATTGATATCAAGAGAATGACAAGTCACTTTCTTTGTCTTTCTTTGTCCACGTTTATAGGCGTTTCAGAAAAATCGATACACGTTCAAATGAAATTGCACGGTATCTCAAGTTAATTTGTATTACTGTTTAACTCTCATATAATAATGCGTAATTGATTTGAAATACCGTAATTGTCTTTAGCTTCTTCATACTACATGGACCGCACAAAATTTTCTGCAATTTTTTATTTAGGACATATTTTCACAGGTGTTATTCACCTTTTCATACTCTCTTTTTTTATGAGCAACTTATATAAAACGCGTTTGGCGTTTGTAGTCGACACTCCAATTTGATAATATAATATTATGTCTTAAAAAATTTATTAAATATGACGTGACGGTGAACTGAAACGGTGCGTCGTCCAAGTCTTATATTTCCAAGGGGAAGCAGAGGCAGCAGTAAGCTCAAGTAAAAGGAAGGTGGTGACACATTAGTCTCTAGGGTCCATCGTAGTATTATAAAAATGGGGTCCAAATGCCACGCATCAATGTTGTCTCCAAAGACAGCCACGAACTATGTTCACCACTTCCACGTCATAAGATACTGGGAGACTTCTTCCATGACTCTGGTACACCGCTATCATGCCACCCAAAATTTTATGTCATGTAAGTTCTTTCCGGATAGTGGCACTTTCAAATCACTTCTAATGTAATATAAACACTGTTAGGCTCCTTACATTTAGAGACTATTTTCTATCAACGAGATTACGAGGAATGACATGTTTACAAAACAAAAATTTGTGCACACAATGTATAGAGACTTTTTTCTGTCAACGAGATTACAAGGAATGACATGTTTACAAAACAAAAATTTGTGCACACGTGTCAAACTAAGATTTGCATACTATGAGGAGGAATGAATCAACGCGGTGAGGAGCCAAGTATTTTGCTATAAGACACACTAGTCATCTTTGACACTAAAATCATTACAAAACTTGGCTTGTAGAATTATCACTCTTTAGTGATGAACACCACCTCCCACCCCAACCCCTGCCCACCAAATTAAAAAAATTAAAAAAAATGAAAACCTTTAAGAACAATGCCTATCACGGCAGAGCTAACTATGATCTCTCAACGTCAAAATTTCCAAATGTTCCTGGTAAAGTCGAAGTTGATAAGAACTCAAAAACTTAAACCAAGAGCTTGGACTTTCGAGTTCTTGCCGATGCTTCCTGGGGAAAGAATGAACCAACTTCTAGAAAAATATGTTGATTTCCTTTTCACTCATCTCATATACATGGTCTCTTGCATCTGTCAAAGCACTCTGCAGCATGATCCAAAACATCATTATATAGCGAAAACAAAATGGCAACATAAATGGTGAAGCCCGAAGACCCTAGACGCCAAGAGGGATACCTGTCCGAATTTGGTGAGGAAGTTGCTGGCTACGTTCAGAGATGTGACTGTCACATCTTCATTAGCCTTGAGAGCTTGAGCAATTGCAAAAGCCCCGTCGTCCTGAATACAAAACCACTGTCAGATGGTGTGCAAAATACCCTAACATGTAAAAGGTAAACAGAAAACACCAAGTCAATACATACCCTAATTTCGTTGAACCCTAGATCTAATGAAGTTAAAGCTTCGTTAACCACTTTTAAGCTACGAGCCAAGCAGGATGCACCCTGCATTTTTTAACGTGTAAAAGTAACATAAGATTTGAGTCACCATAACGGGCCAAATGGCGTATGAAGACATTGATTATCTACAGTAACACACTTCATTTCGAAGTCCATTCGCCCGCAAGTCCAGAACACGGATCGTGGTATTATATTTTAACATATCTGCGATGAACTCTGCACCCTTTGCTCCAATCTGCAAAAAAAATTATAATACACGTTAAAAGATCCTCTTAAATGGATACATAAAGCTCAGATCCAAGACTATAAATAGATAAGCGCATGTGCAAAACCATAGATTACCTGGCACCAGCCAAGCTTAAGGGTTTCTATGTTTCCATGAAATTTGAGAACTTCGGATAAAGCCTTCACCCCATCAGGTCCCATGGGATTGTAACCGAGTTCCAACTGAGAGAGGAGAGAAGTGTATACCATCACATTCGTGAATAAAAACGGAAAGAGAAAAGAAGAGGTAGAGGACAAAGATTAAAGACTTACAAATGTAATGACAGAATTATCTTTCAATGCTTCAGCTATTGCAGTGACTCCCTTGGCATGGATGTTATTTCCCCCCTGTAAGAACGATCCCCATGTTTACTAAACTAGCACGTTAACGACATCTTTTTTCTTTTTTAAATAAAAAAAACATATATACAAAAAAGAAAACAAATGCTGCTAACAAAGACAAGTTCTCTTCTCACCATGTCTATGGTTGTTATCGTTCGGTTTTGCTTCAAAGCATCTGCAATTTTTTCAGCTCCCTAAATATGAACAGGATTTACGCGTCAGCAAGGAACTTGACTTGGTTTTTGAAGTTATAAAACTCTAAACATGGCATTGAAGTACTGATTAGTTACTTGGTATGTTTTAGCACACACAATGTACCAAATTTCAGAATGGAAAATACTAAAACGAAGTTTTAATTCTTTTCTGTCCATTTGTTTTTTTCGGTCAGTCAAATTCTCTGTTCTATCTTAAGATTGTCAAATGCCAGAAAATTCCAAACAGTGATAGCTGTAGCAGTAGATAGTCCAATGCAAGCTGACAACCTTGAAATGAAAAAACATGCTTAATGGTCGATATTTTTTCAGGGTACACCATCATAATCTATTTAGTATACAAAATTCCCAAATATTCTAGATTGGCTATTGAGTAATTTTAACAATTGAAAAGGAAACCAGACAAGTTGTGAGTTCAGATAATTGTGTAGCAGGAGTGATCAACAACTTGAAAATACTATACCTCGTCACCTATATCATTCATGTAAAGGTTCAACCATAACAAGTTCTTGGTCTTTTTGATATATCCACCAACATGAAAAGCACCTTTGGCAGTAAAAGAGTTGTTGCCAATGTCCAGAAGTGTAAGTTTACCTAAGAAAATATGCATATCAGACTAAATGCAGGAAACCTAAAAATTCTGACCAAAAATCGGCAATTAATATAGTGAAATACAAACCTTTATGTAATGATAAACCTGACATCAGAGCATTCACTCCTTCATCTCCAATAGAATTTCCATGCAAATGAAGTTCCTGCATACATATCATAGCTATATTAATATGAGAGCCCTTTGAAAAACTTAACCCATTCTGTTGGAAGCTCATATATTTTTATGCAGCTACATTGTGGCAGCTAAAAGAAGAATAATGAGTAGCATTTCTGGGAAACACTAAACAGGGTTCCATCAATCTTTAAATTTCTTAGGAAGAGTAGATTTTTGTCACTGAATGTCTTCCTCGGGCTTATCATCACATGAAAATTCACTTATCTAACATACTGTATTTTCCAGTTAACAGAGATGTAAGATACCTTGAAAATTTATACAAGAGTCATCATCAACATAGAGTAGTAATTTAATTTTGTCGCATTGCAAAACAGAAAGAAGAGATGGGTACCCTTAAAGACTTGTTCCCCTCAAGTCCTTTAGCTAAAGCATTGGCCCCCAGGGCACCACCATAATTGCCACTTCAAACAAATAATAGATTGTCAGAAGAATTTCTTTAAAAGAAGCCAAAGCCATAGCCAAGCAATACGCACGAACAGACAGTACATAAAATGATAAAAACCATAAAGTTTGTATTGTATGATAAAAAAGAGGGGACTTGACTAACTTCAGATGTATATTCCGTATTGTGTTATTCTCAACAAGAGCTCCAGCAAGACTTGTAAATCCCTACCTCCATTTTGTAAATCATAAATAGAATCAGTTAGTGAACTATGACTCAACTCATTGAAGACTATTATCTTAGAATATCTGGAGGCTATTCCTTACAGAGTAGTCGATCATATTGTTGTTAAGTTCGAGAACACGTAAGTTTGAATTTTTCTTCAACATTTCGGCAATAGCCTTTGCACCCTGCACAGTGAAGTGAGCAGCATCATAAGTGTATCATTCATGAACAAGCCTTTTCCTCTTCCATCTTTTGAAAGCACATGAATGTACTCTTTAGGGAACCAGCTTGGATAGAAGAAGTAATCTAACCTCATCCCCTATGTCAGTACTGTTTAGCTGGAGCTTTTCAATACCATTATTGTTCACCAATACATCGCATAGGCACTGTGAACAATAGGACACCACATAAACAATCAGCTCTCTAATTTAAGAATGCACAACGATATACACTTGTAAGTTGTGACTGAGGTAAAGTGAAAAATGTTAGCGGGAGGAATTGGTACTGACCTTAGCTCCCTCATCTCCAATAGGGTTTCCAGAAAGATTAAGAGTTTTTAACATGACGTTAGATTGAAGAACACCATCAAAGGCTTTCATTCCAGTTCCAGTTATTCCATTTGCAGCAAAACTTACTTCTTCAGCAGTCTGAAACACAATAAAGCACGCAATTATGGTCCACAGTAACAGTTTCTTAATAAACTAAAAAGATAATAAAATTATATATAACAAAGACAGAGAGCTTTAGTATTTGACTAATGAACTCAAACCTGATTGTAACCCAAACTCTCTGAAAGGAAAAACAATCCTTCATCTCCAAAGTTACGTCCTGTCAAAACAAAGTGTTGCCAGAATATGCATGAGTTATTACATTTAGTTTGTAAATATATTAGAACCTTCAAATGACTAGAATACTAAACCCAGTTTGCCTCCAACAAAAAATAAACCTCTCATAAAAAAATTTCAATACAACATATAATTTCAAATATCAATTGTTCCAGAAATTAGAGCGATTGCAGTTGGTATCCAGATAAAAAAGAAAGTAGAATATGATTTTTTTAGCTAGCTAGTGTTCTCCAAAAGGCCTGCAAAGATAGAGAAGAAACTACATTCATGAGTACTAAAGCATCTACCTGACAGGTCAACACTTCTAAATGACCTAAGTTCCTTGGCAAAGTCATTGAGCTTCAGCTTGGACTCTCTTTCAATCTTCGCACCCAGACCTGATAACAAATTCGTACCAGCGGCAAAAGACCATTTCATCCCTTGTGCGGGAGTATTGCTCTCTACCGATGAAGTCCTCTGACGCTTCGGAACAAGGATTTTCTCCACCAATTTCCACAAAACTGTCAGCTGAAGACATAAATTAGTGCACCAATTTGAGCGACAAGGCAAATATAATGACGAAACAACAATGCCGGACCTAAATTGACTTTGATTGTCACAAGCGCAATAAACGGTTTCTATTGAATAAGACAGAAAGTTAAAGCAATGCTATTTCCCAGTTGAAATTTGCCAATAATTACAAATAAATGCATCAACTTTCTAATTTCAACCAAGTTAAAGTTTTCTAATTTCTATCCAACATTCAACCAAGTTTAATTTTTGCCCAAGAGACGCTAAAACAAAAAGGAATTGAAAGCAAAAGCAGTACCAAAAGTGACGGCCAAGAAGGAGGCGGCGGGAACGACGAAGGAAGCGAGCTGCTTGACGGGAGCAACAGACAATGAGCTCCCACTCTGTGATTCTCTGTACACTCTTCGAGCGCCGGATGGCCTAGAAGCAGCTTTTACCACCAAGCATCTCCTCCTTCGCGGTAGGATAGCAGGTAAAAACACGCCCCGCGCACGATAGCCGAGCCAAGCACTCCCCAAACCTTGGGATTCGAATTGAGATTGCAGCCTCTGCGGCCGCAGTAGTATCTGCGAACCCAATAGGAATTTCAGCACTCAAGTAAGAGAGAGAGAGAGAGGGAGAGAGAGAGTACCTTGGGATGGGAGTAGAGAGAGATGGCGGAAGTGGAGCCCATAGGGTGAGAGTGAGTTGGAAGTTAGAAGGGCATAGAGAGGTAGGGTTGTTGTTCTGTACGGATACGGCTATGGAGGTTTTGTTGTTGTTGCAGAGAGTGAAGCAGCGGCGGGGAGTCTGAGATTGTTATCGAACAAACGAGCGAGCAGACGATCAGTCTATCAACTACCAATACGCTTCCCAAAACTTCTGCTTCCGCTTGCTGAAATTTATTGGGCTTTTTGCCTTTCAGGCCCAAAACGAACAGTTTCAAATTGGGCCCTTCGTGATTTCTCTAATTTTTACTAGGCGGGTCGGGTTCGATTTGCTATACTTCAGAAATTTTTTGTGCCGGACGTCTTTACTAATTATTGATTTTGTTGATAATTCGTATAACGTGTACATTTTATTGGCTACCATAATAATATTGAAAGACATATCAACAATCCGCTTTGAACCAAGGTAATATTATTTGGATTATTTCATTTAGGCCTCCCAGCACTAGCATAATCGAAACAAATCAATCAATCAATCAATCAATTCAATGATAATGTTTGAGATTGTTTTAAAATGGCTAAAAGAGTTCCCAGATAGTGAAGTGCTTTTGATAGTGTTTAACAAAAAAACTTAAAGTCACTTTCAAATGGCACTTGAGTTTGAACAAGGCTTGGCTGCTAACAATTTAGCAGTCACTCCTGCTTATACCCACTCATGTGTGAACACGTGTCCACATTTTGATTTTTTTATTCAAAACTTAGACACGTGTCCACAAGAGATTGGGTATTCAACAGGAGCTCCTGCTAAATTGTCAGCAGCCAAGTTATTTTCCTTGAGTTTTACTAAAATATTTAACGTTTTTCTAGAAAAAAACTAATCGTTTATAAGTAGAAGTCTTTTCTACGTAAACAATTCCCTTTAAACAATTACTCAAAGATTGATGCTAAGCTTTGTTTATTTTATTGTTTGACACACTTGTAATTTTTAACATACAAACAAGAAAGACAAAACCAATTAACTATTCATTTCTTCCTAGATAAATTAGGCAAATCAGCAAGCAGCGGGCAGAATAAATTTGACAAAACCATAAGCCTAGCTAGCTAGATAGTACAAAAGGTGACAGCTTTTAGCCTTGTACATCTCTCCCTAACGATTAACGACTTCATAGAAACGACCGACGACCAATCTCACCCCTTCATCTCGTATATATACTCCACTCTGTACTGCAGTAAGCCATAACGAAAAAGGTCAATATCTTTCTGCTAGGCAAGTCATCATTCTATCAGTCATGGCTTCAAAGGCAACGTTTGCTCTGTGCTTTGCCCTATTAGTTGTCATTGCTGCTGCAGCTGACATGCCCGGTATGCCCGGTATGGTGGCCGCCCCAGCAACGCCACCCTCTGGCAGCAGCTTCACATATCCATCCTTGGTTGTTGGATTCTTCGCTTTCGTTGCCGCCGTTGTTCTTGCCTGAAGGGAGGGAAGAAAATCTGATGGGCTATATTAATCTTACTGTTGGTCTCGATCGGCTTATATATGTTTATTTTGTTATCTGGATTATTATGTAATTTGGGGGAATTTCACATGTTTTGCTTTTGTGATTTTGGTTGACATGTGTTGGTGTAATAATGTATGCTCTAAAAACTTATTCAAGCATTGATCATTGAATCCTTCACTAGAAATAAAGGTCTAACAATAATATAATCTGAAATGTATTAACTGTTACAAGTTACAACTATTCATAGAAAAGAGAGAAATCTCATTTACCATCTGCTGGCTGTGATTAGACCTGACAATGCGTCTTGTTTTACTATATTCATGTAATGTAGTGTTCGCTAAGTATAGTTTGAAATTTTCCCAAACTCAATACCAACTCATTAACTGATTGTGTTCAAACATAAAACTTTGTAGTGTTCGTTAAGTATAGTTTGAAATTCTATCGCTTTGTATTGTGTTGACCCGATCGAACAACCGCAAACTTGGTTATCAAGCGAGTAAATCCAAGCGAAGTTAGTTTGTAACATTGACTTTAAATCATAAATCACAAGATCTTATACATCATTTCAAGACACTGGATGCATCTTTTTGATAACTTGAAGAATGACACAAAATGAACATATAATAACTAATAAGTGAGCCATATTTGTGAAATAATTACTCAAAATTCAATGAAATAATTGGAAGTAATAAGAAGATGGACTTTCAGAAATTATGGAGGTGCAGCTTCCCAGTTGAATCTGATAGGAAAGAATGGGCAAAAGCTGCATGTATGGCAGCCCCAATAGGAAGCACATCCTCATCGATGACATAGTGAGGACTATGTGGTGCATGTATGGCTCCTATCTTCTCATTTCCTGTGCCTAAAAACAGCATGAATCCAGGCACCATGTCTAAGTAGAAAGCAAAATCCTCACTCCCCATGACGGTATGAGCTAATATTATGTTTTCTTCTCCTACTATTTCGCTCGAGATTCGCCTTACTTGTTCATAAATTCTCTCGTCGTTTACAGTAGGAGGGATGGTAGGATGTTCCTTCCCAAAGAACTCGACCTCAGCGGAGCACCGGTGCACAGCTGCCTGACCTTTTACAACCTGACAGCAAGAATGAATTTCAGTTGTATGTTTACGCTTAGCTAGACGCAGTTACAATTTACTAAACAAACAATAAGTCGTACATAAATTAAGGTTTAGCGTTTCTTTATTGTCTGTTTAGTTCATATGCAATTTTGTTTTTGATTAAAAGTTTGCAACTGGTTCTCGCTGTGCCTACTTCCACGTAGTTGGTGTGTTACCTCTTCGATTCTCTTCATGAGTCCATTGAAGTTCTTCTTGCTAAAGGCTCTAAAAGTACCAGAAATTGTAGCTGATTCTGGGATGACATTAAAAGAACTCCCCGCTTTAATCACAGCAACAGAAACCACCTGCATTAATGTTCAACATTGCATTGTTCAATGCAAAATCCTGCATTTTCTTCGAAATAATCACAGACGAAATTACACACAAAAACAATATCATACCTGGGAATCTAGAGGGTCTGTTTCTCTCGAGACGATGTTCTGCAAACTGATTACAGATGTTGATGCTGCCAAAATCGGATCAATGGATTGCTGAGGAATTGCTGCATGGCCCCCTTTCCCGTGAATTTTCGCTTTGAAGCTCCCACAACCGGCTAGAAATTCTCCAGGCCTCAATGCAACAACGCCAGTCCGATATTTAGACACTGTGTGCATCCCAAAAACTGCCTCCACATTATCAAGCACCCCTTCTTCAATCATGTCCTTTGCGCCTACACCGCGTTCCTCAGCCGGTTGAAATATAAGTACAACGGTTCCCTGCAATAGTCTGATAGATTTAAAATATGACAAAATTGCAAAGTGGATCAAATGAGTGGTTAGCGTCACATTAAGTTACTATTCGAGCACTATATATCAGCAAATGAGTTTTTATTAATTAACTTAATATTTCACTTCACCTGTAATATGTCTTGCAGTTGTTTTAGTACTTTTGCAGCGCCAAGAAGCATGGCGACGTGGCCATCGTGGCCGCAAGCATGCATTTTTCCCTCCACTTTGCTCTTGTTCTCCCAGTCCACCATTTCCTATACTCATACCCAGAAAAGTGCTGTCAATGTGACGGTGCTTTTCCAAAAGCATCAATTTTTCAACATTCCACTTTTAATCACTTGTCACAAGCACTTTGATTAAAAGCCAGTGAAAAGGAATAAAGTAGCAACAGAATATATATCAATCTGATCAAAACCCAACAATTTAAATTTCCTTAGAGAAAAGAAGGTTAAAATTAAATATAATTAGAGATAATTAACTAACCTGAATAGGCAAAGCATCCATGTCAGCTCTTAGAGCAACAAAGGGACGAGAGCCAGTGCCAATGGTGGCTACTACACCAGTATTAGCCACGGGCCACTTATAACCAACACCGAGTTTTTCGAGCTCGCGGCGAATGAGTGCACTTGTTTCGACTTCTTCATATGCAAGTTCTGGGTTTTCATGCATTTCCCTCCTCACATTTTTCATCCAATTCACTGTGCTGGGTTCATTGGCTAGCCTAACTATCTGATCTTTCACTGAATAAGTCTGATATGTGGTGGACAAGTTGAGATGATCAGGGTTAATTTGGAGTCGCAGAGAAAAGCATAAGGGCATGGCAATGGAGATTATTAGGAACAACAGTTGGAGAAGAAGAAAGTCCATGTTGCACAAATTGCAGATGGAATAAGAGCAAGTAGCTTTGCTAGGTATAGAGTCAATTATATATGTACAAATTAAAAATTAAAATGCTACAATGATTTGAAAAGACTTTTCAGCTTTGAAATTAATAAAAATGACACCACAGAAAAAAAAAAAAGGAGAAAAAGAAAAGCTCTTTCGTTGGGGAAAATCAAAACTTATATAGCTTCTGAAAATAAAAGGTTTTACTGTAAATTTCAGATTTCTTTCACAGCCTCTTTCGCACTTTATTCTTCTTCGTCTCGGAAGAATTTATAATAAAGTAAAATAGCAATAATAGAAAATAAATTCAAACGATAACCTAGAATCCAAGTAGAATTAATATTAAAACTAAATCCACACAACAAGAAAATCTGAATTTTAAAAAAATAATAGAAAATTTGACTTTCCTCCTTGAAATTCATTTTCTCTCACCTCCAACCCATCATATTTATTTTCTATAAGATAAACTCATTGACTAGGCTTCAACTAAGCAAGTTTCCTTAACTTGCTTGATGACTCAGATTATGTGTAATTTATCCTCCAAGAGTACCCCCATTATATTTTCACTTGACTTTAGGATGAAATTTTGGGGAATTGAATGCTATTTTTGTCTCTACTTTATTAGGCTTTTTCAAATGGTTCTCACTTTTTTCAAATGGTTTACAATATGTCATTCTTTCAATTGTTGGAACTCTACCAAATTGACTTTTCATTGTTCTGAGTTCTATATTAGACCCCTTTTCAGGTTTTGATTCGTTATGTTCTCATTTTTTATTGTTTACTCGGTTTGCTTCAATTCCTTATGTTATTTCTTGTTATTTTGATGATTTATATTAGTATTCTATAAAATAGAAAGAACATATACATTGATTTGTTTATCAAATATATGAAAAAATAATTTACCTCACTTATATGTTTTGTCATGTGCAAGAACGCATTTCATTTTGTATTTCAATTCTGCACTTATTTTTATTTTTTTCACATAAATATAATGTACCTACATTATTTTTCTATGAATTAATTTACCAACGTTAATTATTTTATTTACCTGCACTATTTTTCTATGAATAATGCACTTATTTTTATTTTTCTATGAATTAATAATTTACCTACACTATTTGTGTTTTGAATTAATTTACCTACGTTAATTATTTTATTTACCTGCACTATTTTTCTATGAATAATGCACTACTTTTTATTTTTCTGTGAATTAATAATTTACCTATATTATTTGTATTTTGAATTACATATAATTTACCTACTTTACAGCGTTTGAATCTTTTTGTTCAATGGTTTGAAATTTTGAAGACTAGAGAAATTTTAGGGATTTAAGAGTAGATTGTTGTCTTTTTGAATGTCCATCAAATTCAATATTATTAAAGGCTAGAAATTAGGGCTTGTTTAGGAAAAAAAACGCTTGGTTCCAAAAAGAGATGGATGGCATGGTTTGTAAATAAAAGATAATTCATTGGCAACTTTTATTGACACATCCCGACCCGGATGTACACGTGGACACCCAAAAGTCGAGTGTGCTGGCCGACACCACGTAGGGTGACGAAAGCCAATTTGAAAGAAATAAGAATTAATGAATAATTTAAGATCAATGTGTACACAAATGTACGGCGGAAGAAATTAATACAATACACGTCGTACAAAGTTCGACGTACAAAGTATTTACAATACCAAGAAATTTAAACCTTTGTCATACCACCGCCTCGAACGTCGACAGCTCCAGCCACTAAACCTGGAGGGGAGCAAAACAAAAAGGGTGAGTGGGCCAATAATAGTCATTTTTGTAAAAACCTTTGCTTTTTGAAAGTAGTAACCCCTCGCCGTCAAAATCAAGTAATTGTTGGAAAACCGTTTCAGAAAACGTACTATAATAGTAGGTAGAAAAACGAGGTAAGTACGGAAATATACTTACCGTCCGAAATGGGCAGAAAGCCACCGTTCGGCATAAAAAGCTTTACTCGTAAGTTCGTAAAATAAAGATATACGGGAAACCCGTGAATCAAATAAATGCCTCCGTGGCATCAGTGAAAACCAGTGGTACAATCACCATACTAAACTATAAGATAAACCGCTCGTTTCCACCATCACGTGAAGCTGGCGCATATGCGCATCACAATGAGTTCGAGTCGCCCAGGCGACCTAGAACAGGCTGGCACCTGCTATGGATCCATAGCGAGCGTATAGGTGCGTGTGAACAATCACGTGAAGCTGGT
>JAEHOF010000017.1:100210-165430 GCA_018257905.1 Gillenia trifoliata | reverse complement strand
TTTAATTCTTCCAACACAATCGTCGCTATTTATAGGCAAGAAAATGATTGGAAAACTATCACTGGTCGGTTGGAAATACAAATGATTGGAGATGTTTGGAGAAAGATTAGCACTCAGATGACGTCAGGCTGAGTACGTAAGCTATTGCGTGGGAGATGACTTCATAATTTAGTATTAGTACCTAGTACTCGTTTTGACATTGCTTTGAAAAGCTGCTGGATGATTATAAAAGCTCTAATAACTTTGAGGGGATTGATCCAACAACTACTTATCTTTATTTTTATTGATTGATATTTTTCTCATGCTGAGAGATTCTATCGTGCAATTAAGATTCTATTTCAATAGTGTTACTGTATTATAAAAGTTTTTCATGTGTTAAAAATACACATTATTTGTTCAATAAATAATTACCACGTGATAAATTAGTGAAAGAAATAATCTATCAATTATTGGATTTACTTTTTGTTGGTTTTTTGAATCTTTAGACTTGAGCAAGAAATTGTGTGGTCCAGATCGTACTGATTTGTTTATGATTCGTCAAGTTAAGAGAGCACATAAATATGAAAATTTATAACGCGAGCAAAACTTGTGAGGACGAGATTTTGCCGAGAAAAGGAAATGTATCACATCACCATTTGCACTTATTTTTTGCTCTAACCACCGTTTGCACTTTCAAGTTTGGAACAACAATGAAAATACACCATTAATAAACATATGGAAAGTCGTTCTCGTGAATTTTGGAAGCAAGCGATACGAGATTCACGTGAACAGCAATAATGACTTGGGACTTTCTTGAGTATTTTGGAGTGTTGGATACTTTGGATATTTTAACTGTTAGATTTTTATTTAAAAATATAAAAATCAAAATCTAACAATTAAAACATTTAAAGTATATTTCAGAACACCCAAGAATTTTTATAATGCCATTTAAAGTTATTTGGCTACAAGCCTACAAGTACTTATTATCATTACGATATGACGGTTAGATATGCTTCATGGATGCATACTCTGTAGCATAGTTGTGTGTAACGACCTATATTAGATGATGTGTTTTTGTTCAATTGATAATGAAAAAGGATTTTTGCGGTATTCGATTTCGGCTTTTGCATTCACATTCATTTTTGCTTTATCTGCATTCACATTCATTTTTGCTTTTATCTTTGGATTCACCTTCAATTTATTCAGTTCAACAATTAAAAAATATACAAATGGGTCGGCTGGGCTTAATAACAGTTTCCGGGTCGAATTATATAGAATTTTAGCCAACTACCGGGAACGGATGATGATGAAACCCAACTTTTATAATTCAGCGCACTTCAATATAATTGAGGTGAAAGTTGCGTCTCTAACATGTTACAAGCTCAAGTTAGTAACAGCGTTTAAATCATATTTCACTACTATTGTCTTGAAGTTTGATGACAGATGACACAGAGAACTTTGCATTAAAAATTAGAATCTAAAACAAATAACATATATAGGACTCAGCACAAGCTGCAGCACCAACAACTTTTTACTAAATTTGCATCCATTCACATGAAAATCGACAGAAAATATAAATAACGAAATACATATACAAAAACATCATACAGTTACAGCAGCATATAAGTTTTCTGAAATTTATTTATTTCCGATTAATTAAGGCGGTAACTGATAATTAGTGATATTTAAGGGCACTTGAGGTGGTTGTGGTGAGTAGTCATATCAGTGTAGCAGGTCCCGCAGGCTTCTCTGTTGCCGGCGGTGCCAGGAGGAACGCACTTGCACCTCATGCAGCAGGTCCCACATGCCCTTGTGCACACGTTTGGCCTCGAGTGCTTGCTGCACCTCTGATTGCACAACCCTTCACAATCTGCAAATTAAAACACACACACACATGCGAACCCTTATTAATTAACACTAATTAACAATTGATCAGTATTTACTAAATCAATTGATGAGTAAGTCATGCACAAACATGGGTGTATAATATATCCACGTCGGTTAGAGATAGAGCTGATGTGCTTCTCGAATTCCAATATCCCTTCTCGCACAGTTTATAGCAGTTTAGATTTAAATTCTCGCACAGTTTATAGTAGCAGTTTAGATTAACTTGTTTCCATACGTTATTTTTCTCTGTAGTACACGACGTACTATTTATCCTTTAACTTTTTATTATTCAAATATAAAAAGACTTTAGAGTTGAAAATAAACACGATTGTGTATAAGGAGTAAATAGTGTTGAGTGCATAAGTGATTTCCAAAGCCATTGGTTCTAATTTAATTTAGGTAAATGAAAAGGCCATGCGTGCATACTCAGGAATGGTAAAAGCCTTCTGTTAGCTCCTTTCACCACCGCCTACAAAAACACAACGTAATTAATAACTGGTAAGAAATAGTTACAGAAATTCCAGAAACACAAAGTAATTAATAACCTGGGTTTTTTCATGGTCTTCAATATTAGAATGTTGAGATGAAACCAGCGCCATGCAGAAGAGCAAAACCGCCACGACAAGAAGCAACCGTGACCCCATTTTCCGTGGCAAAATGTTTCTAGATCTACCTACTAAATTAACAGTTTACTCCCAGCAGTCAAAACTAGTGTTTCTGAAAGCTAAAGGCCTCAACAGACAGTTGAACTACTACATAGAGAAAGAGTTGCCCCCTTGCACTTGTTTATATATAGTCGTTTTTGTCGTAGTAAAGTTACCTTATTGCCCATGTCTCTTGTACCGTATTTTGCATGCGCCCATGTCATGTTCTGCATGAAGGCTAATCCCCTACATAAAGACAGATACACGAAATGTTAGCCCAAAGGGATTCAGTCTCGAACCAAGTACGACACCGTATCGGTGTCTGAACCATGACGGACCACGCACTTTGGCAGTACCAGTAACAAAAACAAAACTCGTTTATAATTTTCCACTTCAGTTCTTTGGCGTGCGTACGTGGCACCCAGCTAGCTTCTTGCTTGATGAATCATTCATCATGAATACCGCATGCAGGTAGAATGCGGCCACCTCTGTTAATTAATGCATAGCTTAGCCTTGACTATATACATGCGGTCCTTGCCAGAGGACATGAACGTAAATGAAGATAGGCCCAGCAAGTGCTCGGCAAATTTCTTCACTGTAAAATACTCGCATGCTACGTTTTTATCTAAATAAAGTTTGGATGTTTATTATGCTAAAATATTATTTCTATCTCTTAATATTCTATCGATTTATTCAATCTAAACACAAAAAATAAACATAAACATGCGTGCAAAAGTCACTTTGAATAAAAACAAGGGTAAAAGGGGGATTTGGTGAAACGCCCATTCCATTTCCGTGAGCACCAACACGCATGGGATAAGGAAGGACATGGTTTGGTCATGGACTCATGGCGAGTGAGGATGAATGAGTCAGTCGGTTGGAATGTAGTACTGAAGCCAAGCATAGGACAGCTCAAATCCAGTTGGATGGATTGATATCAAGAGAATGACAAGTCACTTTCTTTGTCTTTCTTTGTCCACGTTTATAGGCGTTTCAGAAAAATCGATACACGTTCAAATGAAATTGCACGGTATCTCAAGTTAATTTGTATTACTGTTTAACTCTCATATAATAATGCGTAATTGATTTGAAATACCGTAATTGTCTTTAGCTTCTTCATACTACATGGACCGCACAAAATTTTCTGCAATTTTTTATTTAGGACATATTTTCACAGGTGTTATTCACCTTTTCATACTCTCTTTTTTTATGAGCAACTTATATAAAACGCGTTTGGCGTTTGTAGTCGACACTCCAATTTGATAATATAATATTATGTCTTAAAAAATTTATTAAATATGACGTGACGGTGAACTGAAACGGTGCGTCGTTCAAGTCTTATATTTCCAAGGGGAAGCAGAGGCAGCAGTAAGCTCAAGTAAAAGGAAGGTGGTGACACATTAGTCTCTAGGGTCCATCGTAGTATTATAAAAATGGGGTCCAAATGCCACGCATCAATGTTGTCTCCAAAGACAGCCACGAACTATGTTCACCACTTCCACGTCATAAGATACTGGGAGACTTCTTCCATGACTCTGGTACACCGCTATCATGCCACCCAAAATTTTATGTCATGTAAGTTCTTTCCGGATAGTGGCACTTTCAAATCACTTCTAATGTAATATAAACACTGTTAGGCTCCTTACATTTAGAGACTATTTTCTATCAACGAGATTACGAGGAATGACATGTTTACAAAACAAAAATTTGTGCACACAATGTATAGAGACTTTTTTCTGTCAACGAGATTACAAGGAATGACATGTTTACAAAACAAAAATTTGTGCACACGTGTCAAACTAAGATTTGCATACTATGAGGAGGAATGAATCAACGCGGTGAGGAGCCAAGTATTTTGCTATAAGACACACTAGTCATCTTTGACACTAAAATCATTACAAAACTGGCTTGTAGAATTATCACTCTAGTGATGAACACCACCTCCCACCCCAACCCCTGCCCACCAAATTAAAAAAATTAAAAAAAATGAAAACCTTTAAGAACAATGCCTATCACGGCAGAGCTAACTATGATCTCTCAACGTCAAAATTTCCAAATGTTCCTGGTAAAGTCGAAGTTGATAAGAACTCAAAAACTTAAACCAAGAGCTTGGACTTTCGAGTTCTTGCCGATGCTTCCTGGGGAAAGAATGAACCAACTTCTAGAAAAATATGTTGATTTCCTTTTCACTCATCTCATATACATGGTCTCTTGCATCTGTCAAAGCACTCTGCAGCATGATCCAAAACATCATTATATAGCGAAAACAAAATGGCAACATAAATGGTGAAGCCCGAAGACCCTAGACGCCAAGAGGGATACCTGTCCGAATTTGGTGAGGAAGTTGCTGGCTACGTTCAGAGATGTGACTGTCACATCTTCATTAGCCTTGAGAGCTTGAGCAATTGCAAAAGCCCCGTCGTCCTGAATACAAAACCACTGTCAGATGGTGTGCAAAATACCCTAACATGTAAAAGGTAAACAGAAAACACCAAGTCAATACATACCCTAATTTCGTTGAACCCTAGATCTAATGAAGTTAAAGCTTCGTTAACCACTTTTAAGCTACGAGCCAAGCAGGATGCACCCTGCATTTTTTAACGTGTAAAAGTAACATAAGATTTGAGTCACCATAACGGGCCAAATGGCGTATGAAGACATTGATTATCTACAGTAACACACTTCATTTCGAAGTCCATTCGCCCGCAAGTCCAGAACACGGATCGTGGTATTATATTTTAACATATCTGCGATGAACTCTGCACCCTTTGCTCCAATCTGCAAAAAAAATTATAATACACGTTAAAAGATCCTCTTAAATGGATACATAAAGCTCAGATCCAAGACTATAAATAGATAAGCGCATGTGCAAAACCATAGATTACCTGGCACCAGCCAAGCTTAAGGGTTTCTATGTTTCCATGAAATTTGAGAACTTCGGATAAAGCCTTCACCCCATCAGGTCCCATGGGATTGTAACCGAGTTCCAACTGAGAGAGGAGAGAAGTGTATACCATCACATTCGTGAATAAAAACGGAAAGAGAAAAGAAGAGGTAGAGGACAAAGATTAAAGACTTACAAATGTAATGACAGAATTATCTTTCAATGCTTCAGCTATTGCAGTGACTCCCTTGGCATGGATGTTATTTCCCCCCTGTAAGAACGATCCCCATGTTTACTAAACTAGCACGTTAACGACATCTTTTTTCTTTTTTAAATAAAAAAAACATATATACAAAAAAGAAAACAAATGCTGCTAACAAAGACAAGTTCTCTTCTCACCATGTCTATGGTTGTTATCGTTCGGTTTTGCTTCAAAGCATCTGCAATTTTTTCAGCTCCCTAAATATGAACAGGATTTACGCGTCAGCAAGGAACTTGACTTGGTTTTTGAAGTTATAAAACTCTAAACATGGCATTGAAGTACTGATTAGTTACTTGGTATGTTTTAGCACACACAATGTACCAAATTTCAGAATGGAAAATACTAAAACGAAGTTTTAATTCTTTTCTGTCCATTTGTTTTTTTCGGTCAGTCAAATTCTCTGTTCTATCTTAAGATTGTCAAATGCCAGAAAATTCCAAACAGTGATAGCTGTAGCAGTAGATAGTCCAATGCAAGCTGACAACCTTGAAATGAAAAAACATGCTTAATGGTCGATATTTTTTCAGGGTACACCATCATAATCTATTTAGTATACAAAATTCCCAAATATTCTAGATTGGCTATTGAGTAATTTTAACAATTGAAAAGGAAACCAGACAAGTTGTGAGTTCAGATAATTGTGTAGCAGGAGTGATCAACAACTTGAAAATACTATACCTCGTCACCTATATCATTCATGTAAAGGTTCAACCATAACAAGTTCTTGGTCTTTTTGATATATCCACCAACATGAAAAGCACCTTTGGCAGTAAAAGAGTTGTTGCCAATGTCCAGAAGTGTAAGTTTACCTAAGAAAATATGCATATCAGACTAAATGCAGGAAACCTAAAAATTCTGACCAAAAATCGGCAATTAATATAGTGAAATACAAACCTTTATGTAATGATAAACCTGACATCAGAGCATTCACTCCTTCATCTCCAATAGAATTTCCATGCAAATGAAGTTCCTGCATACATATCATAGCTATATTAATATGAGAGCCCTTTGAAAAACTTAACCCATTCTGTTGGAAGCTCATATATTTTTATGCAGCTACATTGTGGCAGCTAAAAGAAGAATAATGAGTAGCATTTCTGGGAAACACTAAACAGGGTTCCATCAATCTTTAAATTTCTTAGGAAGAGTAGATTTTTGTCACTGAATGTCTTCCTCGGGCTTATCATCACATGAAAATTCACTTATCTAACATACTGTATTTTCCAGTTAACAGAGATGTAAGATACCTTGAAAATTTATACAAGAGTCATCATCAACATAGAGTAGTAATTTAATTTTGTCGCATTGCAAAACAGAAAGAAGAGATGGGTACCCTTAAAGACTTGTTCCCCTCAAGTCCTTTAGCTAAAGCATTGGCCCCCAGGGCACCACCATAATTGCCACTTCAAACAAATAATAGATTGTCAGAAGAATTTCTTTAAAAGAAGCCAAAGCCATAGCCAAGCAATACGCACGAACAGACAGTACATAAAATGATAAAAACCATAAAGTTTGTATTGTATGATAAAAAAGAGGGGACTTGACTAACTTCAGATGTATATTCCGTATTGTGTTATTCTCAACAAGAGCTCCAGCAAGACTTGTAAATCCCTACCTCCATTTTGTAAATCATAAATAGAATCAGTTAGTGAACTATGACTCAACTCATTGAAGACTATTATCTTAGAATATCTGGAGGCTATTCCTTACAGAGTAGTCGATCATATTGTTGTTAAGTTCGAGAACACGTAAGTTTGAATTTTTCTTCAACATTTCGGCAATAGCCTTTGCACCCTGCACAGTGAAGTGAGCAGCATCATAAGTGTATCATTCATGAACAAGCCTTTTCCTCTTCCATCTTTTGAAAGCACATGAATGTACTCTTTAGGGAACCAGCTTGGATAGAAGAAGTAATCTAACCTCATCCCCTATGTCAGTACTGTTTAGCTGGAGCTTTTCAATACCATTATTGTTCACCAATACATCGCATAGGCACTGTGAACAATAGGACACCACATAAACAATCAGCTCTCTAATTTAAGAATGCACAACGATATACACTTGTAAGTTGTGACTGAGGTAAAGTGAAAAATGTTAGCGGGAGGAATTGGTACTGACCTTAGCTCCCTCATCTCCAATAGGGTTTCCAGAAAGATTAAGAGTTTTTAACATGACGTTAGATTGAAGAACACCATCAAAGGCTTTCATTCCAGTTCCAGTTATTCCATTTGCAGCAAAACTTACTTCTTCAGCAGTCTGAAACACAATAAAGCACGCAATTATGGTCCACAGTAACAGTTTCTTAATAAACTAAAAAGATAATAAAATTATATATAACAAAGACAGAGAGCTTTAGTATTTGACTAATGAACTCAAACCTGATTGTAACCCAAACTCTCTGAAAGGAAAAACAATCCTTCATCTCCAAAGTTACGTCCTGTCAAAACAAAGTGTTGCCAGAATATGCATGAGTTATTACATTTAGTTTGTAAATATATTAGAACCTTCAAATGACTAGAATACTAAACCCAGTTTGCCTCCAACAAAAAATAAACCTCTCATAAAAAAATTTCAATACAACATATAATTTCAAATATCAATTGTTCCAGAAATTAGAGCGATTGCAGTTGGTATCCAGATAAAAAAGAAAGTAGAATATGATTTTTTTAGCTAGCTAGTGTTCTCCAAAAGGCCTGCAAAGATAGAGAAGAAACTACATTCATGAGTACTAAAGCATCTACCTGACAGGTCAACACTTCTAAATGACCTAAGTTCCTTGGCAAAGTCATTGAGCTTCAGCTTGGACTCTCTTTCAATCTTCGCACCCAGACCTGATAACAAATTCGTACCAGCGGCAAAAGACCATTTCATTCCTTGTGCGGGAGTATTGCTCTCTACCGATGAAGTCCTCTGACGCTTCGGAACAAGGATTTTCTCCACCAATTTCCACAAAACTGTCAGCTGAAGACATAAATTAGTGCACCAATTTGAGCGACAAGGCAAATATAATGACGAAACAACAATGCCGGACCTAAATTGACTTTGATTGTCACAAGCGCAATAAACGGTTTCTATTGAATAAGACAGAAAGTTAAAGCAATGCTATTTCCCAGTTGAAATTTGCCAATAATTACAAATAAATGCATCAACTTTCTAATTTCAACCAAGTTAAAGTTTTCTAATTTCTATCCAACATTCAACCAAGTTTAATTTTTGCCCAAGAGACGCTAAAACAAAAAGGAATTGAAAGCAAAAGCAGTACCAAAAGTGACGGCCAAGAAGGAGGCGGCGGGAACGACGAAGGAAGCGAGCTGCTTGACGGGAGCAACAGACAATGAGCTCCCACTCTGTGATTCTCTGTACACTCTTCGAGCGCCGGATGGCCTAGAAGCAGCTTTTACCACCAAGCATCTCCTCCTTCGCGGTAGGATAGCAGGTAAAAACACGCCCCGCGCACGATAGCCGAGCCAAGCACTCCCCAAACCTTGGGATTCGAATTGAGATTGCAGCCTCTGCGGCCGCAGTAGTATCTGCGAACCCAATAGGAATTTCAGCACTCAAGTAAGAGAGAGAGAGAGAGGGAGAGAGAGAGTACCTTGGGATGGGAGTAGAGAGAGATGGCGGAAGTGGAGCCCATAGGGTGAGAGTGAGTTGGAAGTTAGAAGGGCATAGAGAGGTAGGGTTGTTGTTCTGTACGGATACGGCTATGGAGGTTTTGTTGTTGTTGCAGAGAGTGAAGCAGCGGCGGGGAGTCTGAGATTGTTATCGAACAAACGAGCGAGCAGACGATCAGTCTATCAACTACCAATACGCTTCCCAAAACTTCTGCTTCCGCTTGCTGAAATTTATTGGGCTTTTTGCCTTTCAGGCCCAAAACGAACAGTTTCAAATTGGGCCCTTCGTGATTTCTCTAATTTTTACTAGGCGGGTCGGGTTCGATTTGCTATACTTCAGAAATTTTTTGTGCCGGACGTCTTTACTAATTATTGATTTTGTTGATAATTCGTATAACGTGTACATTTTATTGGCTACCATAATAATATTGAAAGACATATCAACAATCCGCTTTGAACCAAGGTAATATTATTTGGATTATTTCATTTAGGCCTCCCAGCACTAGCATAATCGAAACAAATCAATCAATCAATCAATCAATTCAATGATAATGTTTGAGATTGTTTTAAAATGGCTAAAAGAGTTCCCAGATAGTGAAGTGCTTTTGATAGTGTTTAACAAAAAAACTTAAAGTCACTTTCAAATGGCACTTGAGTTTGAACAAGGCTTGGCTGCTAACAATTTAGCAGTCACTCCTGCTTATACCCACTCATGTGTGAACACGTGTCCACATTTTGATTTTTTTATTCAAAACTTAGACACGTGTCCACAAGAGATTGGGTATTCAACAGGAGCTCCTGCTAAATTGTCAGCAGCCAAGTTATTTTCCTTGAGTTTTACTAAAATATTTAACGTTTTTCTAGAAAAAAACTAATCGTTTATAAGTAGAAGTCTTTTCTACGTAAACAATTCCCTTTAAACAATTACTCAAAGATTGATGCTAAGCTTTGTTTATTTTATTGTTTGACACACTTGTAATTTTTAACATACAAACAAGAAAGACAAAACCAATTAACTATTCATTTCTTCCTAGATAAATTAGGCAAATCAGCAAGCAGCGGGCAGAATAAATTTGACAAAACCATAAGCCTAGCTAGCTAGATAGTACAAAAGGTGACAGCTTTTAGCCTTGTACATCTCTCCCTAACGATTAACGACTTCATAGAAACGACCGACGACCAATCTCACCCCTTCATCTCGTATATATACTCCACTCTGTACTGCAGTAAGCCATAACGAAAAAGGTCAATATTTTTCTGCTAGGCAAGTCATCATTCTATCAGTCATGGCTTCAAAGGCAACGTTTGCTCTGTGCTTTGCCCTATTAGTTGTCATTGCTGCTGCAGCTGACATGCCCGGTATGCCCGGTATGGTGGCCGCCCCAGCAACGCCACCCTCTGGCAGCAGCTTCACATATCCATCCTTGGTTGTTGGATTCTTCGCTTTCGTTGCCGCCGTTGTTCTTGCCTGAAGGGAGGGAAGAAAATCTGATGGGCTATATTAATCTTACTGTTGGTCTCGATCGGCTTATATATGTTTATTTTGTTATCTGGATTATTATGTAATTTGGGGGAATTTCACATGTTTTGCTTTTGTGATTTTGGTTGACATGTGTTGGTGTAATAATGTATGCTCTAAAAACTTATTCAAGCATTGATCATTGAATCCTTCACTAGAAATAAAGGTCTAACAATAATATAATCTGAAATGTATTAACTGTTACAAGTTACAACTATTCATAGAAAAGAGAGAAATCTCATTTACCATCTGCTGGCTGTGATTAGACCTGACAATGCGTCTTGTTTTACTATATTCATGTAATGTAGTGTTCGCTAAGTATAGTTTGAAATTTTCCCAAACTCAATACCAACTCATTAACTGATTGTGTTCAAACATAAAACTTTGTAGTGTTCGTTAAGTATAGTTTGAAATTCTATCGCTTTGTATTGTGTTGACCCGATCGAACAACTGCAAACTTGGTTATCAAGCGAGTAAATCCAAGCGAAGTTAGTTTGTAACATTGACTTTAAATCATAAATCACAAGATCTTATGCATCATTTCAAGACACTGGATGCATCTTTTTGATAACTTGAAGAATGACACAAAATGAACATATAATAACTAATAAGTGAGCCATATTTGTGAAATAATTACTCAAAATTCAATGAAATAATTGGAAGTAATAAGAAGATGGACTTTCAGAAATTATGGAGGTGCAGCTTCCCAGTTGAATCTGATAGGAAAGAATGGGCAAAAGCTGCATGTATGGCAGCCCCAATAGGAAGCACATCCTCATCGATGACATAGTGAGGACTATGTGGTGCATGTATGGCTCCTATCTTCTCATTTCCTGTGCCTAAAAACAGCATGAATCCAGGCACCATGTCTAAGTAGAAAGCAAAATCCTCACTCCCCATGACGGTATGAGCTAATATTATGTTTTCTTCTCCTACTATTTCGCTCGAGATTCGCCTTACTTGTTCATAAATTCTCTCGTCGTTTACAGTAGGAGGGATGGTAGGATGTTCCTTCCCAAAGAACTCGACCTCAGCGGAGCACCGGTGCACAGCTGCCTGACCTTTTACAACCTGACAGCAAGAATGAATTTCAGTTGTATGTTTACGCTTAGCTAGACGCAGTTACAATTTACTAAACAAACAATAAGTCGTACATAAATTAAGGTTTAGCGTTTCTTTATTGTCTGTTTAGTTCATATGCAATTTTGTTTTTGATTAAAAGTTTGCAACTGGTTCTCGCTGTGCCTACTTCCACGTAGTTGGTGTGTTACCTCTTCGATTCTCTTCATGAGTCCATTGAAGTTCTTCTTGCTAAAGGCTCTAAAAGTACCAGAAATTGTAGCTGATTCTGGGATGACATTAAAAGAACTCCCCGCTTTAATCACAGCAACAGAAACCACCTGCATTAATGTTCAACATTGCATTGTTCAATGCAAAATCCTGCATTTTCTTCGAAATAATCACAGACGAAATTACACACAAAAACAATATCATACCTGGGAATCTAGAGGGTCTGTTTCTCTCGAGACGATGTTCTGCAAACTGATTACAGATGTTGATGCTGCCAAAATCGGATCAATGGATTGCTGAGGAATTGCTGCATGGCCCCCTTTCCCGTGAATTTTCGCTTTGAAGCTCCCACAACCGGCTAGAAATTCTCCAGGCCTCAATGCAACAACGCCAGTCCGATATTTAGACACTGTGTGCATCCCAAAAACTGCCTCCACATTATCAAGCACCCCTTCTTCAATCATGTCCTTTGCGCCTACACCGCGTTCCTCAGCCGGTTGAAATATAAGTACAACGGTTCCCTGCAATAGTCTGATAGATTTAAAATATGACAAAATTGCAAAGTGGATCAAATGAGTGGTTAGCGTCACATTAAGTTACTATTCGAGCACTATATATCAGCAAATGAGTTTTTATTAATTAACTTAATATTTCACTTCACCTGTAATATGTCTTGCAGTTGTTTTAGTACTTTTGCAGCGCCAAGAAGCATGGCGACGTGGCCATCGTGGCCGCAAGCATGCATTTTTCCCTCCACTTTGCTCTTGTTCTCCCAGTCCACCATTTCCTATACTCATACCCAGAAAAGTGCTGTCAATGTGACGGTGCTTTTCCAAAAGCATCAATTTTTCAACATTCCACTTTTAATCACTTGTCACAAGCACTTTGATTAAAAGCCAGTGAAAAGGAATAAAGTAGCAACAGAATATATATCAATCTGATCAAAACCCAACAATTTAAATTTCCTTAGAGAAAAGAAGGTTAAAATTAAATATAATTAGAGATAATTAACTAACCTGAATAGGCAAAGCATCCATGTCAGCTCTTAGAGCAACAAAGGGACGAGAGCCAGTGCCAATGGTGGCTACTACACCAGTATTAGCCACGGGCCACTTATAACCAACACCGAGTTTTTCGAGCTCGCGGCGAATGAGTGCACTTGTTTCGACTTCTTCATATGCAAGTTCTGGGTTTTCATGCATTTCCCTCCTCACATTTTTCATCCAATTCACTGTGCTGGGTTCATTGGCTAGCCTAACTATCTGATCTTTCACTGAATAAGTCTGATATGTGGTGGACAAGTTGAGATGATCAGGGTTAATTTGGAGTCGCAGAGAAAAGCATAAGGGCATGGCAATGGAGATTATTAGGAACAACAGTTGGAGAAGAAGAAAGTCCATGTTGCACAAATTGCAGATGGAATAAGAGCAAGTAGCTTTGCTAGGTATAGAGTCAATTATATATGTACAAATTAAAAATTAAAATGCTACAATGATTTGAAAAGACTTTTCAGCTTTGAAATTAATAAAAATGACACCACAGAAAAAAAAAAAAGGAGAAAAAGAAAAGCTCTTTCGTTGGGGAAAATCAAAACTTATATAGCTTCTGAAAATAAAAGGTTTTACTGTAAATTTCAGATTTCTTTCACAGCCTCTTTCGCACTTTATTCTTCTTCGTCTCGGAAGAATTTATAATAAAGTAAAATAGCAATAATAGAAAATAAATTCAAACGATAACCTAGAATCCAAGTAGAATTAATATTAAAACTAAATCCACACAACAAGAAAATCTGAATTTTAAAAAAATAATAGAAAATTTGACTTTCCTCCTTGAAATTCATTTTCTCTCACCTCCAACCCATCATATTTATTTTCTATAAGATAAACTCATTGACTAGGCTTCAACTAAGCAAGTTTCCTTAACTTGCTTGATGACTCAGATTATGTGTAATTTATCCTCCAAGAGTACCCCCATTATATTTTCACTTGACTTTAGGATGAAATTTTGGGGAATTGAATGCTATTTTTGTCTCTACTTTATTAGGCTTTTTCAAATGGTTCTCACTTTTTTCAAATGGTTTACAATATGTCATTCTTTCAATTGTTGGAACTCTACCAAATTGACTTTTCATTGTTCTGAGTTCTATATTAGACCCCTTTTCAGGTTTTGATTCGTTATGTTCTCATTTTTTATTGTTTACTCGGTTTGCTTCAATTCCTTATGTTATTTCTTGTTATTTTGATGATTTATATTAGTATTCTATAAAATAGAAAGAACATATACATTGATTTGTTTATCAAATATATGAAAAAATAATTTACCTCACTTATATGTTTTGTCATGTGCAAGAACGCATTTCATTTTGTATTTCAATTCTGCACTTATTTTTATTTTTTTCACATAAATATAATGTACCTACATTATTTTTCTATGAATTAATTTACCAACGTTAATTATTTTATTTACCTGCACTATTTTTCTATGAATAATGCACTTATTTTTATTTTTCTATGAATTAATAATTTACCTACACTATTTGTGTTTTGAATTAATTTACCTACGTTAATTATTTTATTTACCTGCACTATTTTTCTATGAATAATGCACTACTTTTTATTTTTCTGTGAATTAATAATTTACCTATATTATTTGTATTTTGAATTACATATAATTTACCTACTTTACAGCGTTTGAATCTTTTTGTTCAATGGTTTGAAATTTTGAAGACTAGAGAAATTTTAGGGATTTAAGAGTAGATTGTTGTCTTTTTGAATGTCCATCAAATTCAATATTATTAAAGGCTAGAAATTAGGGCTTGTTTAGGAAAAAAAACGCTTGGTTCCAAAAAGAGATGGATGGCATGGTTTGTAAATAAAAGATAATTCATTGGCAACTTTTATTGACACATCCCGACCCGGATGTACACGTGGACACCCAAAAGTCGAGTGTGCTGGCCGACACCACGTAGGGTGACGAAAGCCAATTTGAAAGAAATAAGAATTAATGAATAATTTAAGATCAATGTGTACACAAATGTACGGCGGAAGAAATTAATACAATACACGTCGTACAAAGTTCGACGTACAAAGTATTTACAATACCAAGAAATTTAAACCTTTGTCATACCACCGCCTCGAACGTCGACAGCTCCAGCCACTAAACCTGGAGGGGAGCAAAACAAAAAGGGTGAGTGGGCCAATAATAGTCATTTTTGTAAAAACCTTTGCTTTTTGAAAGTAGTAACCCCTCGCCGTCAAAATCAAGTAATTGTTGGAAAACCGTTTCAGAAAACGTACTATAATAGTAGGTAGAAAAACGAGGTAAGTACGGAAATATACTTACCGTCCGAAATGGGCAGAAAGCCACCGTTCGGCATAAAAAGCTTTACTCGTAAGTTCGTAAAATAAAGATATACGGGAAACCCGTGAATCAAATAAATGCCTCCGTGGCATCAGTGAAAACCAGTGGTACAATCACCATACTAAACTATAAGATAAACCGCTCGTTTCCACCATCACGTGAAGCTGGCGCATATGCGCATCACAATGAGTTCGAGTCGCCCAGGCGACCTAGAACAGGCTGGCACCTGCTATGGATCCATAGCGAGCGTATAGGTGCGTGTGAACAATCACGTGAAGCTGGTCCTGGCCCCGGACGGTACACAAAACACCGTGTAAGCAACCTAGTTGAGCATATGAGAACATACTACGGAAATAAATCTTTATAAAATAAGGTAGGATAAACAAGTGAGGTAATTTCCCTTTTTGGGATAACCTTAGAACGATCAATATAAAGTATTCTCGAGGCCGTACCCGAAATACTAAGCGTAGAACTAAAATACGTGAAATACCGAGAATACGCCACATGGGTACCAAGGTATAGAAATACCAACTTAATGGTAGACTTGGTGAACCCAAAATACGGTGGAAGTTTACCAATTCCAAGGTTCACCAAAATACGGCCCAAGGCCCGTCAAACGAGTATACGAACCCAAAATTACAAGTAGGCGTTAAACTAATTAACTTCTAAAACCCCCTGAAATAGGGTCGGTTCGATACTAACAATACTCGTACAACTAATACGGAATTTCACCAAAATACGGTGAAATTCCCAAATGGAATTATAGGCCCAAAGCCCACTAATTTCCAAAGCCCAACAGATTACCGAGCTAAGCTAGTAAACCAAGTAAATACCACAATAATACGAGGTCTACTAAAATACGAGTCAAATACCAATTTAAAATCATTTAATAGAGTAGGCATAAACCAAATATAATTTCCCAACTTAAAACACATTTAAATAATATAGGGAAAGGGCCCACTCACAAATACCGAAGCCGGGAAGTCCAAACGTACGTCCTCCGAGCGCCAAGGGTCGCCAAACCTATTTTGGAACACCCAAGATTAATAAAGTAGTTGAAAATACGAAGAAAACGGCGTTCGGAAACCCGAAAACGGAGTTTCGGGGTCGGAAACCCCAAAACCGCCGCCGTGGGCCGCCGTGCGCCGTCGCACGCGCCGCCACACGCTGCCATTTGGCCTCACCTATATGAGAGATCACCGGTACAATGATTAAACTCATAAAGGTAACGAATTAACGAATTAATTAAACCTATCCCTTGTTTTCTCAATTTGGAGGTCCAAAACACCTCAAAAATTATCATGCGTACTACCCCGAGGTAGTACACGTCGTCACGAGTCGCCCCGTGAAAACAGAATCGAATTTGGACCTCCCACGCGCCCTCACGCGCGGCTCAAACGCGCAAGCCGCGGCGCCACGCGCGGCTCCAACAGCTGTCTCACGCGCGCTCACGCGCGGCTCCACGCGCAGCTCACACGCGGCTCCACGCGCGGCTTCACTCGAGGCTCAGCCGAGCCGGTCAGCGCCGGTCCCTCTGGTCTTTTTCCGGTCGCCGGCCGCCGTGCCGGCCGCCGGAATCTGGGAAATTTGGCCGGAATTCTGGGGATTTTTCAAAGCTTCATAACTTCCTCGATTTAAGTCCAAATTGGACGATTCAAGTACCAAAATGAAGCTAGAAGTGAGGAGATTCAGAATTTACCATTTTGGAGGCCGGTCTCTGGCCGGAGGTGGCCGGAATTTGGCTCGAAAGTTTCGGCCAAAACTGAAACTTGTCGATCTCGATGTTCCCTTCACACGCAAGCCCTGGGTTGTGATCCCAGGGTTCCCAGAAGTCCTTTGGTGTAAGTTTGGGGTTGAATCGAGGCCTGAATCGAGGTGGTTGGCCGACGAGTGTCTCGCCGGAAAAAATCCCACGAATTGGGTTCTCTGGTTTGGCTGGGTTTCAGGGTTCCACGAGGTCCTGAGTTGATGAGGGTGATGCCAGTGGCCTCCCATGGCCAAAGGATGGCTCAACGTGGAGGGATATAGGCACGGGGTGCCTTGAGAGGTTTTTGGGAGGTTGTGTTTTGTTGTTTGTGTTGCAGAGAGCCAAGGAAGAAGAAGGAGAGGGAGGCACGGGTCAAAGACCCAGACAACATCCCAGATTTTCAGGGATAGGCCATATGGCCTGCTGCCAAATGGGCCCCAGCCCAATAATTCAAAACAGCCCAAAATTGAATTATGGGAAAAGTCGAAAATCGACGCCCGTAAAATATTCGTTCGGAGTCCGAACGACGTACGGCTCGCGTCTACGCGTTCGTATCGACGAGCACGTCAAGAAAATACAAGTGAATGCGTCGTACGAGTTACGACGCAAAAGTCAACCGAAAGGTCAACCAAGGGCAAAATCGTCATTTTGCACCTTCGGAAATAAAATAATATTATTCCCGGAACGGGATGTAACATTTATCCTACGTGACAGAGATTTTGAAAATTAAGTTTTAATTATAAGTAAATAAATAGATGAGTTTTTGTCCACACTATTAAAGTTGCAAGGGCCTATTTCATAATGACCCAAAAAATAAATCTAGAAAATAAACAAAATTCATAATTTTAATCAATCTTAAAATATTTTTCTCGTTTCTATTTACCAACAATGGCATGGCATGCAATATATTTTATATATATATATATATATATATCTATATATATACATATATATCAGAGATTATGTAAGCATGGATTCTATTTAGTAATTTCATTTTTTTCTGACTTTATCCTCGATCGATCGGCTGAGGAATTGTTTGTTTATTTTGAGTGACGCCTGGGGTGGATTGGACCCTACCAAATTATGTGGAGCAGATTGGAACAGCAAGAAGATGCATGCAACTGTACTGGATACTGACTACCTAGCTAGAGTGGAAAATGTAGCCCAAAAACAATAGCTTGGAAAATAGGTCACCTGTTGAAATTTGGATTAGCGGACTTTTCAAATATAAGAGAATTTTTCGATGTATTTAAAACATCGTCAAGTAGTGTTAATATTTTACTCAAATTATAATATATGAATATATTTTCAAAGTTGAATATATGAATTATGTCGTCAATCATATTATATTATATGTGAAATGATATGTTATGTAACAAATGTTTCTTAAAAAATATAATTAAGAAACGTGTATTAAATGGATTGGAAAAATCGCACCGAACCCCTATTAACCTGGAAGAATATATGTAATTAGCCTAACTAATTCAATACGTAAGCATGGTGTTCTGTTTCTAGGGTTTTCAATTTCTCTTATTTTCAAATCATAAAAAACGTGCGTTATTTTCCAATGCATGCATCATTATCAGATGAGTTAATTGTCAAGTCTTAAGTTGGACCTTTTTTCAATTTGCATGTGAAGAATATGATTCATGTGCGCATTTTGGAAGAGAAAATATCTGCCCAGGTATATTCATCTTCATTTTTCAACTGTCCACGACCAATTAATGTAGGGAGCTGAAAAATGTATTTTTAAAATTTTTTTTCTTAATCAAAGGCACTATAATAAAAAGGACAATACTTAGGTACTCACTAGTGAGTACCCTATATACTCACTTTAATGATTTGACCCAATGATATTTTAACACATGTTTTATTGTTTTAAAAAATAAAACATATGCTATTTAATTTTTCTTGGGCTTTTAAAAATAAGGAACACATGCCATCTTTTGATTGGGCCAAATCAAAAAGTGAGTATATAGGGTACTCACTAGTGAGTACCCAAGTATTATCCTAATAAAAATGACAAATAATTAATATAATAATAATAAAAATTAAAAGGATTACCCACCCTGCCTCCCTTCCTCCCTCAAACATCCCGGCCTCCCTCCCCCCCCCCCCCCCCCCCCCCCCCCCCCCCCCCCCCCCCGAGGGGGTTCTTTTCTTCACCCTCCTCCCACACATCCCCTTTCTTCACCCATCATCATCATCTCCTCCTTCACACATCCCCTTCTCTTTCTTCACCCATCATCATCATCTTCTTCTCTCCTCTTTCACCCATCATCACCATCATCATCATGAGCGAGAGGAAAGAAGATAAAAGAGAGAGAGTTGATAAAGATTTCTTCACCCATCATCATCATCTCCCTCTCTCCCTCACACATCCCCTTCTCTTTCTTCACCCATCATCTCCCTCTCTCCCTCACACATCCCCTTCTCTTTCTTCACCCATCATCATCATCTTCTTCTCTCCTCTTTCACCCATCATCACCATCATCATCGCGAGCGAGAGGAAAGAGGATAGAAGAGAGAGAAAGAGCTGATAAAGATGGGTGAAATATAGGAGAAAGAGAGAGAATTGATGAGATGGGTGCAATATGAGAGGGAGAACATTGACCAAAAAAAAAAAGAGGAGGGAGGCTGAGCACCAGGTTTTCAATGGGTACTCCACATGTCATAATACAAATGAAGAAAATAATATATTTTCCGTATCCCTCCACTTGTATTATGACATGTGAAGTACCCAGTTAAAAATCGGGCATTTTAAAAAATTTCTCGTGAGAGAGTGTGTGTGAGGATGCGCAAGACCCGCGCATCAGTTTTTTTTTTTATTATATTAAATTTTTGTCATTTTCATTTAAATAAGGTTAGGGTGATTTTGATTAAGATTCAAATTTTTTGTCTTTTCTATTAGTTTTCCTATTAATCTATGCTCATGGTAAAAAGTCTTTTTAGCCAAAATGGTTCCTGAGATTGACCAAACTAAACTCTTCAGTTTAGCGGCTAACAATGAAAATCGATAACTGTGATCTCTGACTTTGAATGTGGAACATCAATGTAGTCTTTCCGTCAGTATTAGGTCAATAATTTTGTTAGTGTGATGATGTGGCACACATAAATCTAATAATATGGTGCCACATGTATTATATTAAAATAATTAATTTTAAAATTATTTAAAAATATAAATCCACTAAAATAAAATAAAAAATAACAAATTTGAGATAATGGAGTTTTGAATGTTGCAATTCACATTGTTGCTAATGCCATTGTTGTGCATCAACCCAACATTTGAAACTTCGTAATTTAGCAACCTAGAAGACCCAGAGCTCGGAGGAACAAAACTCACCTTCCCATTGCTGCAGACGAAACAGAAATTTGGGCCCGAAACACCGCTCGAGTTCAATGGGAGCTCGCAGGCCCACTAGTCTTTCGACCGTCAGCAGCGTCGATTTGTTTTGGAATTGGTTAAGAAATTATTGTTGGAATTGGTTTTTTTCTGAAAACTGTGCATGTTTTGGAAGAGGAAGAGGAAGAAGGGGTGGAGGAAGACGGAGAAGATGAAGAAGAAATAATTAATTAGTTTTAGTTTTAGTTTTAAATTAAACTATGGTCTAATAAAAAAAATTATAGTTAATCTATATGGCACCATATGATTGGACTGGTGGAACCACTCATGTGTCACATTAGCACACTAACTAAATTATTGACAGAATTATAATGCAAGAACTACGTTGATGTTCAACATTCAAAGTCAGGACCACATTTATCGATTTTTATTGTTAAGGACCAAACTAAAGAGTTAGGTCAATCTCATAGACCATTTTGGTTAAAAAGCCAAAAGAAAAACCATGGGTTGCATATTTAACAACAATGAAACTAGCCATGCACCATGAGATGAGAAAAACTGTCTATAACCTAGTTGTATCATGCACCCTTTTCTTACATTTTTGATTGTCTATGTAAGTCATTCCCCTAATATATTACCGTAGGTATAAACTATCTATTTGAACATATACTCTAATCGAAGTGAAAGCATTACTTTCTTGGAGAATTAAATCCACCATTCAATACATCATTCATCATAGGAAGTCACATCATTCACCTTATCATCACAATTGTATTTAGCTTCAACAATTTTCTAATTCTATCACAAAAATACATGTAATATGATTATATATCTGTTAGAGCAAGTCCATTGGTTACCCAATTGCAAGGGCAATTGCCCTACCAAGCAAAAAATCCAACTCCAGCGGGCCACAATTGCAAGGGCAAGAGGTGGGCCCAACCATGCCCAACCTCAAGCCCGAGCGATTTTCGCTCGAGCAGCTGCCCACAAGCGCTGACGTCATGCTGACGTTAGCGTGATGTCAGCGGCCTTTTTTTTTTTTTAATTTTTTTATAAATACCCCCAATCTTCTTCTTCATTCCTCAATATTTTTTTATACCCCCAATCACATTACAACTCAATATTTTTTCTTCTATATCAACTATATATTTGTTTTTCACCTTTCAAATCCATATTTTACAAAAAATAAAAATTTATTTTTTAAAAGATAATAACAAATTTGTTGGTGGCGGAGTGTGTCGGTGGGATAGTTAAGGCCGTGTGATAAAAAAATAAATTTTTGAGGTGGAAATTGTCGATGGGATATTTAAGGCCAACCAAACCAAAAAAAAAAAAAAAATCCTTGCCCTTGCCCTCCACGAACGGGTGGAGTTGCACAAAGGCAAGCACTGTTCACAGAGGGCAATCACTGCCCCTGCCTTTGCCCTTGCCCTTGCCCTCCACCAACAGGTGGAATTGCTCTTAAGATCTTGACAGGATCATCGTGCAGTTCCAACTTATTAAAAAGAACTTTAATATACATATATATTTGAGTATTATAATTATATTATCTATCTCAGCATGATGTGTGGTATTGCATTTTTTTAAATAGAGGTGAGATCCACATAATTGGGTCTTACATTTAGTAGAGAGATAATGAAATACATCTTCTCTTAAGTGCATTCATCTTTGCATTGGAAGAGTAGGGATTTGAACTTTTTACATTAAGTGCACGAGTTAATGCTCTTAACCATGTGCAATACGTCATTCTTTCACTTCTACTCAATTTTTCTTCAACTTTTGATTAGTTTTTGACATGGTTGATACTTTTAAAGTGTAAAATCATCACTTAAAACTTAGATTTCTAATCGCCTCAAAACTTAAAAGGTTTATCAAGACGTCTTGTCCTTCTTAAAAACATGACATTATCGGGACTGGCTACAGTACTGGTATGTATTACATGCTTACACCAAAAAAAAAAAAAAAAGAAAAGAAATAAAAACCGGTTGAGGGGGTAGGCCTAAAGCCTACTTGTTCTCCAGACAGAAGGTCTTTGAGAAGAACCCAGAAAATCATGAAGGAATTTGACTGCGGGGGATTCAATGACTCAGAAAATCATGAAGGAATTTCGCCGGCGTTTACTGCGATTCCGACAAGGTTATTTCCCTCAATCTCGGCTACCCGAGAGCCCAGAAAATCGTTCCGGAGCTATCAATCGGCAAGCTCGAGATCTCTTTCTACTCACCCTCCCAATCCATCTCCTACGACACCCATCTGCATCTCCCGCCGCTGTGACATCTTCTCAGCCTTCAATTTCCTTTGCTGCTTTATAGTATCAGACCCACATCAACAAATCGGACTAGATCCATGAGATCGAAGAAGGCATTGACGCAGGCCAAATTTGGAAGCAGTTGACAGGTGAGACGAGGAGATGGAGGTTGAAGGTGGTTCTCGGCTACAATGGGGAGGGTGGAGGAGAGGGCGGTTTCGAATTTCTTTTTTACAGGGAATCGGGAATCGGGAGGTTGTATTTTGGAAGTTGTTTGGAGGTGGTTCTCGGCTACAATAGGGAGGGTGGTGGTGGTTCTCGGCCAAAATTTGGAAGTTGTATTTTGACTTCGACGCCTCTAGTTCTAGTTTGAGACGTTTTCCGTCACCGAGGACCCTGATGCATAGGTTTCGTAAGGTTTCAACGTCCTGGAGATTCAAATCTGGGTTTTTTTTTTTTCTTACAGATTGTTTTTATTTTCGAGTATGGATTTAGATCTTGGGGTTACTGTAGTAGTTTCCATAGAGTTTTTGTAGACTGGAATTGGGAATTTGTGGAAGAAGATTGCTTCTGGGTTCTTCGGGCAGAGGGTGAGGAAGAGAGAGAGAAAGCTAATTTCACCTCTGTTTGGAGGTCAGCCGGTTTCTTTGTCTTATTTTCTTGTTAATTTTCTTGGCCGTTGGATGTTTTTAATGGTTAGATTAGTGATAGTATTGGATGCTCACAAGCATGGTAGCCAACTCCGACATTATCATATGCAAAGAATTTATGTTGTAAATTATACCATTTATCGAAGAGTTGAAGAGTAAACGTGGTCAATAACAATTCCGCTTTGTCAAACAGATTCTTGGGCCTAGACCTAATTTACTGGTGCACCAAAAATGAGGAGGGAGTAGAAAATCATGTCCCCTAGCATTTTGGACTTGCACCAGTCCAACCCAAATCCATGCACATTGAACAGAGTCAACCGCTTGCATGCACAGCCCTCCCCTCCCCTCCCCTGTAATTCCTCTCTTCCACAGAAAACAATCCGCAACTTTCTCTCTCCTATCTTCTTCTCCCCACCCTCCATTCCCCACCATGCACAAACACAAGAAAAAAAACACAACACACATTCCCCCATTGATTCCTGCACTTCTCCATCTCCAACATTTCTCTCACTAATTAACCATGGCATTCCATTCCCATTCCCATTCCCTTTACTCCCTTCTCACCCTAGTATTACTCTTTCCCGCCACAACAGCATCCCATGCCCAACTCACCGAAAACTACTACGACAAAACATGCCCCAAATTCAACGAAATCGTCCAGCAAGTCGTCACCGAAAAGCAAATAGCCACCCCCACTACTGCCGCCGCCGCCCTACGCCTCTTCTTCCACGACTGCGTCCTCGAAGGCTGCGACGCCTCCCTCCTCATCGCCTCCAACGCCTTCAACAAGGCGGAAAGGGACACCGAGACCAACATCGCCCTCCCCGGCGACGGCTTCGACGTCATCACCCGCATCAAGACCGCCCTCGAACTCCAGTGCCCCGGCGTCGTCTCCTGCGCCGACATCCTCTCTGCCTCCGCACGCAACCTCGTCAACATGGTCGGGGGACCCTACTACACTATCCGCTTCGGCCGCAAGGATGGCCTAGTCTCCCGCGCCGACCGCGTCGAGGGCCACTACGCCAAGACCAACATGACCGTCTCCGAGCTCATCAACCTCTTCGCATCCAAGAAGCTCTCAGTCCAGGACCTCGTCGTCCTCAGCGGGGCCCACACCATTGGCTTCTCCCACTGCAACGAGTTCGCCAACCGCATCTTCAAATTCAACAAGACGTCGGAGATCGACCCCGCCCTCAACCGCAACTACGCGGAGGGGCTGAGGAAGCTCTGCGCCAATTACACGAGCAACCCCGGGATGTCAGCGTTCAACGACGTCATGACCCCGGGCAAGTTCGACAACATGTATTTCCAGAACTTGCAAAGGGGGCTAGGGTTGCTGGCGACGGACCATGCCCTGGTGACGGATCCGCGGACAAAGCCGTTTGTGGATCTCTACGCCGCCAACCAGACAAAGTTTTTCGAGGATTTCGGCAAGGCCATGCAGAGGGTCAGCTTGATGAACGTGAAGACAGGGAACCAGGGCGAGATCCGACGCCGATGTGACGCCTTCAACAACCTCAAGACTTGAACAAGAAAAGAAATTCTTCAGCTTAATTCGAGGTCACCTGTTGTTGCCAGCCTGTAACCGATGTAATTTGTAATTTATTTCATTTGTTTGTGAAGTTTAGAAATACGAAAATGTTGCATCTCCCAGACATGCAGGATGCAGCTGCATATTTTGCGAGTAATTAAGTGCAGCTTATGAAATTACAGACTTACAAATTCATAAACAAAAAGGAAACTGCTTCTAATACAATGTCTGTTTTACTACAGCGAAATCGCGGGTTACAACAAAAGAAACTTGGCAAAGGACAGTTGGGAGCTTGTGCAGGAGCAAATACAATCCTGCCATACTTTTGCATTCCTTAATCCAAAATGACTAGTACCCACGCAACTTGTTCATCAAACAAATTGTGCCAATTTACATGTGTGATTTGATGACAATGCCGACGCAAAAAGAACAGGCTGACTAACAAGCTCATTAAGAAAAAAATTAAAGAATTTTACAATAACGATGCCATGCCTGACTAATGGAGCCAAATCATATCCGCTTGCGCGGTTGTTTAACACAACTCTGGTCACCTTGTTCTTCGCTTCAATGGACGCCAAAACCACCAGAACCAAAAACTGGAAAGAAACTGCTTAATTAATTCCCTGTAGCATACATAGCTTCTCTTAAATTAAAATCAAGATATCGTCGATATGGAAAGTTGCAAAGCTACTAGAAGAAGTTATGACACTCACCCCAGTCAGCAAGGTTTTCTTTTGTCAACCTTTAAGTGAAGGTTGAACCATTTTTTCTTCTTAGATCGATCTCTAAACGATGATTTCTTATCTCTCACTTGACCATCTTCTTTGACCTCCTTAGGCTGGCCCTTATTTCTACTCCTACTTGAACTCCGCTTCATTGGAGGGGCAATAGTATAAGAGCCGTGAATTTCATTCCTCTGCTTGAGAAGCTCGTCAATCTGAGAAACCCAACATAGACAGGGGAAAATGAAAACGGCAGAAACTAAGTGTTGTTCAAAATTATCAATATGATTGATCATCAACGTCCTAATGGAGTTCGCATAAAAAAGGTATAAAAGTGTCACCTCTTGCATTTCTTGTGTGTATCTGGAGGTCATCTCCGTAAATTGTGCTAGAACCTGTCAACAAGCCATGCGAAAATTAAGGTAAAGGTATTTACACTTTACAAAGGGTATATGCAATGTTTATGTCATGTACAGACCTCTCTGTACTCAGTTTCAAATTTCGACAACTCCACTCTTTTTGAAAGTATTTGAGCTTCCACTGCTCTTAAACTTTCCTTTTCTTCTGTAAAAGGTCCACAAGAAAGAGCTTCTATCGTGTAGCTTGCACTTTTAAAAAAATTGTCACCTAGAATCAAATTTGCCACGAAACCAAGGTGGTAGTGAGGTTTAGCAGAGTACGGTGTGACTAATAAACAAAATAAACTGGGCATACAAGTCCGTTAAACATAAGTTACAAACCATAAACAGCAAACACATGGGTGCCTGCTTTCAGTTCGGTTAATTCACATGGCTGAAACCCATCCAGCTTTTTGAAGAATGCCGCATCAGGATCCTTTGCACTAGCCATCTAGAGCCAAAAGATTTTCAGAAACCATAATAAAACAATTAAGATAACAAACCTGAAACCATATCAACAAAAACTAGAAACATGGAATTCAAAGGTAGAATTAATTATTACGATTCCAACAGCTCACCGAGTTCGATGTTTGATCCAACCGATATACAGGGAAACCAAGAAAATACATCCCAGCAGATGTAACCTTCCCTGTTTTTGCACTATCCTCCTGCACCAGAAGTAAATACAAATGAGCAACTTAGAGAAACATGGTAAAACAGGCATATGCCCCACCCCCAGCCAACATTACAGACATGAGAGGTTGGTAGTTAGGACAGTATTGTCTAGAATGAAAATAACAGTGGCCAGAACAATTTATTCATAAGAAGCATCGCGTAAAGATCGGTCCCAATCATTATATTGCAGCTGATATGCAACCGTAATTCTTACGCATATATCAGTCAGTAATTGAAAATACTAGCGTAGCCCCACTTTCATTCTCCCTTCCACGCCTCCAACTCCAAAGAAAGATCAATTAGGAAAGAAGATGATATTAACATGCAACCCTTGATTTTACATGACTTAAACTAAAAGCAAGACCATGTTCTTATAAGATAAAAAATCGTCCCGCTCTTCAATTCGTCCTGTCACCCACTCTATATCTATAGTTCACAGTCACAGGAAGGAGCTTATTGTGGTGCCTGACTACACTAATGATCCATAACCCAACAAAATTAAAGATGAAAAATCTGGGTACCTGTAGGCAAAGGCTCAATCCACCAGTCTCTTCCTGATCAAAATACAATAGCTGCAAAAAGAAAATTTCGTCCGCAAAACTTGATAAGTTCAAAGAGCAGAACATAAATGAATAGTTACTTTCCAGGTAAACCGTGTACGAAGAGATCTAAGAATTAACCTTGAACTTGCTTTTGTCAGACGATTGCACTTGGCACACAAATCCAGCTCTTGCTTCCGCTTCCGTTATTGTAACAGAATAGAAGTGAGCACATTGCTTTTCAACCTGTTAAAAGACAGAAAAATAAATGAATAAATAGAACACTATAACTAAAAGAATAAACCAGGCCAAAAAAGGATCACTCGCCTTTTTCGTTGTAGACTGCCCCAATGGAAGTGGACGGGTAGTGACCATACCATTTAGTGCCTCCTCCAAGACAGTAGCTGATACGGTGGTCTTTATTGGCACTCCAAGTTTACTGATGTGTAAAACATTGTAACATCATCAGGAATTCTTTCACAAGTTCAGAGAAGTGACGAAAATTCTGAAGAACAAAAAGAGCAGAATAAACCAACCAAACCTAAAAAGGGCAGCAAACATGGTATTTACAGCACCCAGACTTGAAAGATCTAGCTCCAAGTCGTGGCTTTCTGTTTCAACAGCCTAGACAACCAACAAAGGAATCACGTTCAGCAAAAAAAAATCATGTTAACCAAAAGATAAAATGCATCAACAGAATCCAAATTAAATGCATGCATTAACAGAGGGAGCAACTGCAGTCTCAACAGCCCTAAAGTGTGGGATGAATAATTTGAATCTGATTAAAACAAAGCTGATTGAATCTTCAACAGTTCACAATAATAAGCACCCCAAAAATATCTCACCTGAAAGCCGGCTGTGTCATACTGACGCCTTTTGTCTGGATCAGACAATATATTATAAGAAAATGTGACCTCCTTGAAGATATCAGCTGCTTTAGGGTCATTAGCATTTTTGTCAGGATGGTACCTGAATGATACATTGTAGCATTATCAATAATTTTTCTCTCTTTTACTCTGTTAGATTTGAACCCACTCAAGCCACCAAAACCATCGCATGGAGTCATGGACCAAGGCTCGCCACATTTTCAAAATCCTTTATATTATACAGGATTTTCAAGGAAAAACAGAGTCTTTCTTGCATACCCCGGGGTACGGGGTACTCCGGGTTTTTTAATCGTTGGATTTTTGTTTTAAAATATAAAAATCAAGATCCAACGGTTAAAAAATCCGGAGTACCCCGTACTCCGGAGCACCCAAGAATTTTTGGGAAAAACATATAAGTGCAACCTGATGCCTTAAACTAACCCATTAGATAAACTGAACATTCAATTTTAAACCATATTTTCGATACCAAGCGCATTGACCTGAAGCAACAATGTACCAAGGAAACTTCTATCTTTCTACTGTAAATCCAACACCTAAACATCTGAAACTCCACTGTCAGAACCATCTCATATAGAGATAATAATATGTACTCACAAATCTGTCCCACATGCTTACAAGAAGATTTCAGTAAAGAAATCCGAGACTCACATGATTACACAAAAGAAGTGCTGCAACGCAGCTGCCCACGATGTGGAATAGCAAAGCTTACAAGATAGCGATTAGCCAACCTATGCAACTATCAGTAAACCTTTAATTTCGACCTAATCCTTCACCCAATCTACTCTATCTCACTTCCACGCAAGCGATCATCAACAAACCGGGAAACCTCTACTTCCAGGTAATAGTAATTCTACAAAATTCTTAATTCTGATTCCGAAACTCATGCCTTCGTCTTTGTGTGCATCTAAGTTGCGTTTGACTTTGGAATATGCAAATTACCAGCATTTCTTACAATCAAATTAAAAACAAACACACTTATATTCTCAATTACATAAGCTACAGCTCAAATTTAAGAAATTAAACAGAAATTAGCTTTAAAAATTACAGAAACCATAAGCTCGAACTCATCGAAAAAAATAAACAAAGTCCAACAGTGCCTCAGAACTCAAAAGCTGATAAAAAAATCGAAAAATAGGAATAAAATGGAAGATGAACATACTTGAGAGCCATTTTCCGGTAAGCACTTTTGATTTCCTGGTCGGTGGAATTCCTACTGACGCCGAGGACCTCATAAGGGTCTCGCCGGAGCTGCTTCTCAGCTTCCTGCTTCTCCGATTTCGATCGGTTGCCCGGCATTTTCAAAATTGACGGCCGATTTCTTCACAAAACCCTAGAAATTGCCTCTCGATTACCTCCGAAACACCGAATTCAAGATTCCGGAGTGGAAATTTCCCTCATTTCAAAGAAGTGGCGGAGGCGAATCAGCTGTCGCACAGCACTGGAGCATCAGAAAACCCTAGAAATCCAGGAGGCAGAGAGACTCCATGCATATCCAAGCTGGAGCCTTGGAGGAGAGAGAGAGAGAGCAGAGAGAAAGAGACGAGAGATGGAGGGGGAAATTAGGTGTCATTATATTGTTATAAAAAATGTTAACTCCTGAGAAAATTTGAAAAGGAGGGGGTTGCTGATAATGTACGCCGGGGTGCGTAATACGCACGGGCAAAGTTGACGTCATTTCTTTTGCAGGGTATCGTTTTCGCACGCGATCGGCGCGTGTGTGTGGTGTACAAAAGCCGCATGTTTTATGTTCCTTTTCAAGATTAAATTTTCCTAATGTGACTACTATATTTTCTTTTAACGCAATCTACTAAATAAATCACAATTAGGTTCGAATCTATGCGAGTTGAATTTGAGATTTACTGCAATTAAGTAGGAAAAGAAATTTCATGCAATAAAATGTCATTTTGGCAATGTCTCAAGTAAATAACACATTGTCGTGTAAAAAAATTAAAACGTGTATCAGTATTTGATTGACTTGAATACCGCAATAATAGAATCCCATTTTGTAGACAAATTTCTCTCATTAAGGGAAGACAATCTGAAGGAAAACATTTGAAATATTAGTTCATTTGAGCAACACATAACACATATAAGCATGCAATTACCAATTAAATGTTCAAGCATGCATCTAGGTACTCAAAAACAAAACTTTGTCCATGACTTTCTAAGTCTAGTAGTTGTGAACCAATATTCAACTTAACAACTTTCACAAAGTGAGTTGAGATTTTATATACTTTTGTTGATTTTTCTTTGCATAAGCAAAGCATAAACACCCAAGAGAAAGCCTTCAAGTTCACTCATTGGATCTACACCTTTGCTTGAGGATTTTGGTGGCAACTTGCCATCACATAAGACGGTTGCCTATGTACTTCGACTCATTCAAATATCTAACCATCGTAGTTCTTGTTGAAGATGAATTTGAGTAACTGTGGATGAAGAAAAATAATTTTTCCTCATCCATAGAGAGTTCGCCCAAGAGAAGAGGAACATAGAGTGTTTTTCTTCTTTTCTCAACATTTTTTACTTATGTGAATAGTGAGTGACATTATTTTACACTTTATAGCCATTCACATTGTAGTGTTGTAAATAAGGCACAACACTACTATGCCCGGCCATGAGGGTTCATTGGGCTTTTGAGTCATTTGATTTTATGTTGTCTCACAACTTAAGTTATTGGGCTTGAACTATTTAAAACTCATTGGGTCTTGAGGCCAAAACTAACTTGAGGTCTAAAACAAACTTCTCGTATGGATTAATTAACATTTAACTAATCAACCCATAATCAATTAAACCATTTAATTGTACTTACTCAACTCCATTGTATTCTTCAAATACTTCCTTATAAGGTGTATGCTCATTTAGGTTATAGTTAGTGAAGTTGTGGGAGATTATAACTCTTTACTAATTGATTGTGAATTGAAACTCCTTTTCAATTCTCTCTATAGTGAAGATTAGTTATCTTTAATCTTCAGGGCTTCCACAAGCTATGAGTGACGGTTAATAGTATGTCATGGATATCCAAGCTAAGCTCGAGGAGTATAGAACCTATTCAGTTTGGGATTACAATGCAATATGATCATTCTCTATATTAATACTTTTGATCACATTGTTTGGATGATAGTTTGTTCATGTATATTATCCAATGCGATTATCTATCTATATGATTACCTTGAATGTGATTTGGAACGTACTTCCTAAATCTTATTCTTGTAATTTGGCCAAAGATTCTTAATTATATCATAGAGTACTCACCCTCAACGGTTTAAAGGTTAAATATCCCTTGTTGTACATTTACTTGTATCCATGATTAGATAGCTTAACCTTAACTATGTCATGGACACCCTCTCACATTAGAGTGTTTATAACATAGTCAAATATTAAGGACCTAACCATAAGACAACTGTGATGTCTCAGGTCAAATGACTACTTTGCATTATCCCAACTAGTGAGCTCTTATAAGACATGAGTATGAGAACTCGTGATTGATTGTGTTCAGTGGACGCAATCTCTATTGAGCACCTACATACTTGTCTTGGTGTCGTTCACACCAATAACTCGAGACTCATCACTCTCTGGATAAAAGACATAGTATGTGTTGATCTATTTGGATTGTCAATACCCAATTGGCAATCCTATAATCATGAACTTTTAGGATATGTGTCTACAAAAGAGAAAGGTCTCATGAGCTAACTTATCTAGAACATTCTCTTAACGACATATTCCTTAGACTTATTGTTTAGGGTTTAGGGCACATTTCCAACACAAACATCGCTAAACAAAAGGCTAATCAATATTGGTATAAATACATTCATCCATATAATTGTAGTATTTTATTTGATACAAACAAGGATGAAGATTTGAACTTAAAACCTCGTGTACAAGGGTGAAAACTCTTGACCAATTTAAGGGATACTAGTATAAATTTAATTCACTTCGATAGCATGTGCTAGTGTAATTGATGAGTGAATGTGCGATCAAAAATTCAATGACTAACGTTCCAATGACTAAGAAATTTATACCGGTGTATATTGTGTACACTATACATCGGTGCATATATATACCCTACGCGGTAAACTCACAGTCACAAAAATTTACACCTTTTTAAGAGTGCGCATGGGAGACACACCTCTTCTTGGTTTAAATAATGGCTCACAGGGAGCTGGGTTGGATCATTGCCTCATTGCCCATAATCAAAGCTAAAAAGGCTATAAGTTATTCAAATCGCAATCAGTGGGGTGGGATTGAGTTAGAAATTTGATCTGAAACTTTTATAGATTATTCATTATTATAAATTAAAAGTTATCGTTTACAGTTGATAAAATATTTATTCTTCTTCTTTCTGGGGAAAATTTAAATGATTATTACTATGATTTATGGATGCTTCAAATAAAAGCATATGAAATTATGGGTGTTACATATCATCATATGATCCGCTTGCTTCATACATAGAAAAGTAGTAATATATAAATTTATCATCACCCTTTTAGTCGAAAAAAATTGAGAGTGCAACATTTTCCTTTTATTCTCGTTCAATTTATTTTTTATTATTTATTTATGGAATCAGAAATGGTGATATGATTCATTGGATCAGAAACCACACTTTCAATTTTTGATCTGAAATTTTGGAATCAGATCGGATCGGAACACAATTTTCAAATTCGGAATTTTCAAAAAATTTGGAAATCGGAGTAATCTCAAAAATTTCAAAACACAATTTGAATATTCATATATTTTACAAGTTTTTGAATATTCTTGATATTTTTATTACATGTAATTTATTTGGAGGTATACTAGTATGATTATCCATTTTAATATATAGAAGTATGTTTGATATAAAAATAATGAACAAAATATATCTAAAACTAACACTAAAATACAAAAGTTGATAACAAAATATATAATTTGAGTATATAACTATAAGAAATTGAAATATTTAGGAAGTTTTTTTTATCGAAATAAGTTTGGAACACTTTGGAAAAATTCGGATAAGAAATTTGGAGTTATTGGAATTGCAAAATTCATTCCAATTTCCGTTTCAATTTTTTCGGAAAATATTCGGATTTGGAATTTTCATTTTCGAATTCAGAAATTTTATTGTCGGAAGTCGAAAACCCATTCCAACTTGCACTCTAGGCTAGATATGTCTGCAAAGTATAAGATTAGATATTCTATGATTGGGGAAACTGCAATTTTGTTGTTTATTTGATTAATATTTTCTAATTTATTGTGTTTCCAGAAATATAAAATAAAATAACGTAAAAACAAAGCTATAGGTGTGAATGTGTGAGATATTAGGGCAAAGTATGAGGGGCACCAATAAAAGGTTGTTTGGATGCCAAGAAAAAGTTTGATGAAGGTGGCTGCCTTATATATAATATATGGCACATGCAATGCTCTGCAAATTTTAATTATTTGAGCACTAATGCATGGTAAGAAAATCATTCATTTCTAATTACAATTCAATTCCATATTTAGCTCAGAGAAGCAACGTGGAGTTATATACATTATGAAAGTTTGCTGTCATGACAGAGAATAAAAGGTTCCGTAATAAGAGCCAACATCAACCAGCTTCATGATGGATGCGTCCAGTAAGACGTACGGTTCGCCGGACTTTGAATAGAGGATAAATGTTCTTATTTATTTGAGCACACCTTTTATTTTATACCTACGCTTAGCTATTTTATTTTTTTATTTTTTATGTGCTTGGGTGGTTTAGTAAGAATTCTGTATTAGGTTTGGTTTGGTTTGTCGAGAGTTGGTGCATCACCAATCTGTACCACTTATTGTGCATCAAAGAAAAAGACAAGCAGAAGAGTATGAGTTCTCAAATTTTGTTTGGTTTTGTTAAATATTCTTTTTTTTTCAATTTTTATGAGCTTTGGCATGAAGGTTTCTTTCTTGTATAGAAATCAGACTGTCAAGAGGGCGACCCTTTGCCTAATCCGTCACTAAAAAATTAAGCAATCAATTTTGTCTTTTAACATCAAAAAGACTTCAAAGAATTAATCTAATATTCGTGAGAAACAACGAAAATGAGAGATGTAATGTAACACCTTCTCATCCTTAGCTACATTCTTTCGACAACTCGGAAAAATATATTCTGAATATCTACTCATATATTTAGGTCATGTGTTTGATTATCCGTCTTCTTATCTAAAAGATAAAACATAAATGGAAATGATAAATACACTTTTTTTTAGCTTCTCATATACCATATTTAATCTCGGCCATTGTTTCCTCTTAACTTATTCAATCTCGTAACCAAAAATCAAGATGAGTGTACGAGAACCTAAAAATAGTTTGAAAATCATCTTCCAAAAATAAAAAGTCATGAGACTGCATAGAGTTTGACCCAATTGTAGTTTAGTTTAAGTTGTCCATACCCATCTTAAATATGTATAAAAAAAAAAAGTAGTTTCTTTGTACACTCAAAATTTTGTAAAACTTTGTAAAATTAAAAAAAAAAAGTGGTTCTTTGGACAACTAAAATTTTGTAAAACTTTTTAAGACAGATGTATCCCTCAACAAAATGACTGAAAAGCCCATATTAAAGAGATTAAATACTTTTTTTTTAATTGAAATTAAATATTTTTTGTTCAGTTCTTAAACTCATTATAGAGCATCGATCTTCGAGCAAATTCAAAACCCTAATTTATCACTCAATGCCCCTTAATTCGATGCCCTAATCCTCTTATTTCTCAATTATCGATCTCTGCGATCCCCAATTCAGTTCGATGGAGGACGTTGTTCTCCGACCACAAGCTCTGCGGTCGGAGTTTAGTTGTGGTTTCACTTTCGAGTTTGACGTTTATTATCTATATATATATATAAAGTTAAAAGACAAAAAAGATGAATCATTTATAATTTTAAAAATATTTCTCTATAATTAGAATTTAAAATAAAATAAAATGTATCAATGAGCAATAAGTTCTAAATCATACATACCAGACTAAGATATAGATTAAAACAAAAAAAAAATCAAGACGTCCATCAATGAAAGTATATATTTATACAAATATTATTTTGGTGATTAATTAAATCAATTGTTGGCAATAAATTAATAAATAATTACCAGATAAGAAAAAACACAATTATCTAATAACTAAAAAAATAAATTTAATTTTTATTTAAAAAAAACACAAAAATAACATGTAATTCAAATAGATTAAAAAATGCTGACGTCTCTATTAGTCAAAACATTTTGATCAAATTTTGAAAAAAACACAAATGTATAGTCTAAAACCTGTGAAAAAGAAGTGAGTGAATCTAATTTCCTTTAAAACTACCCCACATAGTTGGAATTTTTTTCTTTAATTTTTCAAATAAAAAAATATTTTAAGCAAAAATAAAAAGAGTAAATTGCCACACTCATGAGCGTGTGGCAAGATACTAGTAAAGAAATAAGTTTATAACATTGACATATTTGGTATATTTGCAAATATAGTGGGCTGTCCAAAAAGATTTGAAATTGTAGTATGGGTGGCCAAAAATATTGGGTGTTCAGAGACTTTTTTTGGATGTATAAAGAATCACTGGAGAAAAAAGTTGTCCAGACCCAACTCAATAATGCTGCCAATTTAAAGACTTGAGGGCCATTGGGCTATTCATTCCGGGTTTTTCTCTTTTTTGGGGTCCCTGGATTTCATTCCAAGTTGGGTCGAGACAGTTTATGGGCCATATAGACGACATTCAAGTTTCATCCTTTCCCCCTTCCTTCAAGTAATTTTCAACTTGGTTTTAGTAATTAGGCTGTTTGCTATAAATGTCATGTCACACATAGTACTATCTATATTTTTATTTTTGTCAATTTGGCCTTTGTGGTTTATGCTTCTTGTCAATTTCAGTCTAAATATTATTTGTGTCAATGAACTAACTAGATATTTTAGTCTTTTCAAGTCGGTCAGCTGAACCAAAACCCCAACGTCGACACCCATTCCTTATGACCAACCACACTCATGACTTTTTTTATTGTAAATTTCCTTCAAAAGGATACTACTAATTTGTAGTTTTCCTTCGTGCACAATACTCTTTTTCCTTCGATCAGATTAAGAGTCTCAACAAGATTTTAGTGAGGTGACATTGGTGCTTCGTATCTTCTTACTCAATATCGTATTATTATTCTTTAAATAGAAAACAAAAAAATTAAACACAAATCACGTGATCAAAATTGATAAAGTTGAAATCACGCCACTGACTTTGATATTTGTGACCAACCACATGTACCATAAAATAGCTATGATGGTGGAAAAAGGGGTTTCAAAATATCAATCTCGAAAGTGACTCGCTTCAGATTATTGCGGTCTTGCATGAGCCATTCACTAATCTGTCCAACATTGAACCTATAGTGGAAGACTCTAAAGCTTTGCTTCTTCTTCCCACATCCGTCGTCAAGCTATAGAGATAGCGCACAACGCCCTGCTCGCCCTGCCCTTTCATTCCGGCTGTGATTGTACTTGGTTCGAGGAACCTTTCTTTGTAATCTGTGATCTACTTAATACTTATGGATCAGTAGCCTTTTGGCCTTTAATGAATTTTTGCGGCTTATTATTATTATTTTTTCCCGAAAAAACTATTGGCCTAACATTAATTTATCCCACAAATGCCTATTTATTTAATTAATTAACAACTTGTACATGCTTAAGATATAAAATTGCATTCATAATAATATTAGAAGAAAAGAAAAGGAAATGGATTCATACCTCACGTGGGTGTTTTTTTATGCAATGTGCATGGACGCGTACTAGGCTTAGTTTCTCATTGTACGTAACTCACATTTAAATGTATATGTTATTGTATTACTTAAGATTAAGAAGGCAAATAAGTCAATTTATAGATAATTAACTTGCTGCTTTAAGTAATAGTGTAAGCAGGATAATACTTAGGTACTCACTAGTGAGTACCCAAGTATTGTCCGTGTAAGCATATCTGCAATTAAAAATCAATTAGGTGAGGAGGGTTATTGGACCGATCGACTACCACTACCAGCTTTAAATTTTATTAATCATGAGAATAAGAAATTAAGAATGCATGATTTTGGGATTTAGTTTTGATTAATTTACGACTATATGATATGATATGATTAGATCAAAAGAACGGACAGCTTCATCGTAATCGTGAATCCAACTCCATTATATATATATATTAACAATGACAAAATGTGATAGAAAAGCCATCGAATCAAAGCCTTTAATTTGCCACTAGAAAAAGCCATCACCCTATTTGAGTGACAAGAATAATTCAAACAAGTTGTTTATAATTAATTACAAAGGTTATTCAAACAAATGTTAAGAATTAATTAATACATAAGTGTTTTTAATTACTAGCTAAGACGACTAAGCAGTGTTCTTTGTTTATTATAACATCCATATATTCCATGATCTAAATTCAAGGTCCTTTCTAGAGTATTAATGATTCTACTGGAATGGGTCAAACCAATGAATTTAGAAGGAAAAAAATTACAAATTATCATACATTAATCTAGTTTTTTAGAAATTTGTTGGGTGTAACAGACAAATATGAAATGTTACTAATCCACACGTTATACTGTTGTAGATGACGATTGATATATTTCATAGATCTTTTGGAGATATAGACGTCTTATAACATGAAAGAATTGCGAAAACACCACAATCGCACTGAAAAATTTGTTGTTATGCTATTAAAAAAATTTCACTTCGAGGTTTTTTATTTTTGTTGAAAGAAATTACCAGGGTTCATGATTTATTTGTTTGTATGTTTTGCTTTGTTGTTATTAACGGAGATGGACAACTTCTAACAATAGAAAAGAAGTATTACTAGAATAAGAACTAGTTGATCGCGCTTGAAATGAAAGAAAAATAATTCTTGTAATCAGTTGACTACTCAAGTCATATATAGAAAAATTAGATCAACTTTCACTTTTACATTACGTACGTTTTTATGAAAAATTAGATCTGTTTCAAGGATGCTAATCTAGATTAATTTCAGAAAGAAAAAGAAAACATTGAGCATTAGAACTTGGGAACAGAATGAAGTGTAATATCCAGTTATCCACTCAAGAGATCAGAATTTCAATTCTGAGTTAGTATTTAATTGCTAATACATGCAATTGTCAGCAAATTAAGGACCTCATTTGCGGCTACTAAATATAATAAAAGGCTTGTGTACGTTTGTACGTATAAAACTATAATGCAATTCATATATATGTTTTTGTTTCACTTTGGAAGATGAAAAATAAAAAATCACAAACTACTGGAGAAGAACTGGCAGCGTTTGTACTGAACGACCATGCTAAACCTCACTTCTAGAAGATCTCCGAATCTTCGCGGGCGAGCCGAGCCCTAACTGAAGATCCAACGGCTTACAGCTCTGATGAGTCGAAGCAGACAAAGGGGAAGGCTTGAAGACAACAGGCCTGCTTTCTCCCGACCTGTCCGTTTGCGTCAACGTAAACTTATTAAGGTTTGTAAGATGATCTTGTTCTTCTGTCTGGGAAGAAGGAAACTGCTGCTGAGGTGGCATGGAATACCAATTGGAAACCTGGGAGTGGGACCCGCTGGACGACCCATAATTTTGATCGAACGGGTTGAAACTGATCTGGGATTCTTCGTGGAGGGTGAATGGGTGGTCAGGATTATGATACGAGGAAGGGTCGTAGAACCACGATGGTGCCGCTGTAGAACCATGGTGGTGGAAAGTTTGGAAAGGCTGGAGGTAATAGTTGATGCTGGCTTTTCTGGCTTGAAGCTGGAGTCTTTTTTTCTTCATTCTCTCCTTTTTATGTGCATTTTGATGCCCACCGAGTGCTTGTGAATTTGCAAACTCCTTGAAGCAATATTGGCACTCGAATTTCTTGTCATCTGGTTCACTTGTCGAGCTCTTCTCATTTTCCCTATATCGTTCCAATTTTATCGGATGTGAGACAGAGTTTGATGAATTCACACTTTCATCCCCACCACCTTCTCCTGATGACCCTCCTCCTTTCATGGAGGTTTCTTCATTCCGGTGTGGATTCAGCTCAAACCCGAAAAGCCTGAGCTTCTTCTCGGCACAAGATCCTGCGGAATAGGTTTCCGATTGCATTTCTAATTTTTTAATGTGGGGAGGAAAAAATATAAAGAGATATTTTGAGTGGTGGTTTTGTAGGGATTTGTTGTTTGGGTTCTCTTTCTTTTATAGTAAACTCTATGGGTTTCCAACGATGCATTGCATCTCAATTTATATTGGTTTTTTTAATGTTCATGAATGGGATTAAGAAATGCACACCAATCGCCAATAAAAAAGACAGAAACAAGAAAAGTCAGATCGGAGAAGCCGTCTCATGCAAATATTAGTTTTTTAATCCTTTTCATATTAAGTTAGATGTAGAACAGTAGAAGTAGATACACACTTGGAAAAGTATGGAACTTTTCTCCATACTTTTCTCCAATATCATAATAAAAGGATTCAGACTGTACGTTTTCATTGTTAAGAAAGAAAGAAGTCTATTTATTTATTTGAGTGATATTTTAATTAATTTATGTACGTTTTAATTGTTAATTATGAAAAATTAATTTATCTATCTATTTATACGAACAATTTTTTAATTGAATTGGGGAGAGTGATTCAAGAATTTGGGTGCATAAAGAAGATATGTGTTAATCAACTTAATTACGTCCAAATCTTTCATTCATTAAACCAAGATTAATGTGATATAATTAAGCACTTTAGAATATATAAAACATGCCATTATCTACCACCACTTGAGGCATTTTAAAAACATTTATTCCATGCTTAAAGTTACTATGAACATAATTAACTGCATCTAATTAACAAAAGTCAAAGCAAGATGGGAATTTTTAAAAGAAACAGGGGGTTAACTTTGCAACAACCAACAAAATCTTTTTCACTGTACTCAAATGCATATCTTAGATTACGTTACAACGACTTCATGAGTCATGAGTGGATTCATGTATTGTCATCTACCCAAGCCCTAATCATAATATTTTTTTTTTTAAAAGCGCATTAAAATATATAATTTATTTTACAGGTGTTGGTGCCCAGTCCCATCCACTCCAGGACACCAATAATGTAATTAATATACAATTCTGAGGTCTGTAGCTTTGTGATTAATCAGCACTAAAATGAAACTTCTTGGTAATTAGAATGATGAGACTGGCTATAGTGCTCGCAAACATTGAATGCTCACACCTATCTCACCCTCCTTCCCCCCCTCTCTCCTCCCTCCTTTTAATGGTGAGATCGGTGTGAGCATTCAATGCTTGTAAGTATTGTAGCCTACTCCTAGAAGGATTATCCTAAACCAACAAACACAATTAAAATATGTGTATTTGACCATATTTCTGAATTAATATGCACTTAATAGGAACATAGGCAGACTAGTTACTAAACAAACGAATATTTAAGAAGTGGGCAATGAGGTCAGCATATATACTAATTAGGGTCTTGGATGAGATCTGAGCATATCTTCTAAGAGCAGGCAAAACCCTAATTCTTTATATTATACCCACAAAGCATCTGTTTTCAGGTGAATCAAGTCATCATCTATATATTATTTGTATGAATTAAGAGAAGCATTTGGGATGGACAGGTGTTCTGATTGGACCCCACATTTTGTAGCTTTGGGTTACAGATTTTATAAACTTATCAGATTGTGTTGTTATTCCATTGTCTTTACTTAAGATCTTGTTTATGGTGGACTTCTTCCACCAATAGAGATTTCTCTCATGCTCATCAAATTCCCACTCCTTCTCTTTCTTTCTACTCTCTCTCTAAATTCCAAATCCTTTTTTCCTGCTTTTGGGAGAAGAATTCCAATTCCAACCAGGCATGCTGTCATCAAAACCATTTTCAATAGCATGTGGAATAAAAATGAGGCCATAAACAAATGGTGGGTTGGTTTTGATTGATTGATTTCACATAACTCCATTTGATTTATCCATAATTGGGTTCATATTTATTTATTTTTAGACGGATTGGGTTCATATTTGATAACTTGATATAGGCTCACAAATGGTGGTCCCTAAGCCACAAAACCCTATTTACTTCCACTACCCTATCTTGCTTTGCTTCCCCTTCTGGACTCATCTCCAAACTAATATTCTCTCTTATTTTATTAATCTCAAAAGAAAGCCAAAATTGACTGAGGCCAAGTAGTTCATCATGAGTAATAATATATGGATTACCTGTTTAATTAAAGATCAGAACTACTAAAGTTAAATGAGAGAGTGACAGTTTATATATGTAGCCTTTGTATATGATATAACAAAGTTATGACTTATAAAACACCTGATCACATGCATGCATTATACATATGCTAGCTAGTTATGTGTTCCTTTTATGCAGCTAATCAAATCAGATGTTTGTTCTTTTAGGAGATAAACTTGTATGAACTTGATGAGATGTCATGTTGATGGTAATACAATACTTAAAGTCATTCACACATTGCTATATGAAAAAGTTAAAATAAATAGTAGTAATACGATTAGTTTATAATGCTACCAAATGGTGTTCCGGTTGTATGAAAGTTATTTTCATCTTTTTAACTTTGTTAATACGAAAGATTCTCCTCCGTCACCGAGTGTATACACATGATGACACACAAGATTTTCTATTGTTGGTACAACGGAATTTGAATCCAAAAGCCTCCGGAATACAAACGAAGCTGCGTGGCTACCTGCTCTGCATAAACAAATTAACCATAATTTTCATGGATTATTTATTCAACTATTACTTGGACAATGTTAATGAAACTAATGGGAAGCAACAAGGCTGAGTCCAAACTAATGCCACCCCAGTCATTTCAAGGAAAGAGCCGAGTGTGGGAAACCTTATCTTCATATAAGTGGAGCCACAACAGTATAAACACATGCCTTTATCGTTTTAAACTATTCATTTGTATTCCTAGTTCAATTTGAATTAGGGCTTACTTGAAGAAAAACCAGTACTGATAGTGATACAAGAAACTTCATATGATTTGAACTTTGATCAAAATAATGAGCAGTACAATATATATGCTTTAAGAGTCGTACAAGGTTGACTTCTTGCCATTTTTCAGCTGCAGGTTATCCAAGGGACTTTCTTGCATACCCCAGAGTATTTCGTACTCTGGGTATTTTAACGGTTAAATTTTTGTTTTAAAATATAAAAATCAAGATCCAACGGTTAAAAAATCCGGAGTACGGGATACTCCGGAGCACCCAAGAATTTTTGGGTTATCCAAATCCAAATATTGATCTGAAAGAATAGGTTTAGGCACATAGCTTGGTAGTGCCGACGTCTTAGAATTTTTGGGTTATCCAAATCCAAATATTGATCTGAAAGAATAGGTTTAGGCACATAGCTTGGTAGTGCCGACGTCTTAACCCTATGTATATAGATATATAGGTATATAGATATATAGATATATAGATATATAGATATATAGATATATATATATATATATATATGAAGATAAGACGTTCAACTTCCAGGTGCTTAGTTGGTATGTATATGATTAGGAAGGCAAAGCTTAATTACTTGGCCATTTGAATATCTAACATGGAGTTTCTTATTTTAAAGTCTCTCACAGCTTCTGAAATTCTGCACCTTCAACTGAAATGGTATTCCAACTGCTTTGGGTGACTACTTTGGAAAGGCTAAAACTGCATTTTGACAACCAAAAGTGCTTCCAACAATGTATGACATGTAAAGTTAAAAGTGTATATGAACCATATAACCACTTTTTAGATAAGCACTTTTAAGTATTTTTTTCAAGAAACACTTGAATTTTAATAAAAATTTCAACGTATTTATAGCAAAACCAACTTATGAGCGCAGTATCGGCAAAACCAACTTAAGGGCGCAAGTATTTACAAGGTGGTGTATTATCATATGTAATGGCGTCGGGGAAATGTAACCCCAAAATAAAAGCAAGCACCAAACATGCAGTTTTGTTGTACGCCGCAATTCTAGCATCCGCCCCTCGGGCCACGTGGCCGTGTGGCCAATTAATGAACTTCATTTACTTATAAATTTATAATTGTTTTAATAATCTAAAGAAATTAAAATACCCAGAAATTTATGCAGAAAATGTTGGTGGTGAAAAGCAATCGAATTTTGCAGTTAAAAGGGGGAAAAAAGAGCAAGGGATACATCATTCTACATCTCAAAATTTTTCTGGTAACATCAATTACTATAATTACTATAAACCAACAACGATCTCTGATCTAAAAAGGTAACTACTGGTTGAAGGGGCCTCTTTATAAGACCCCAATTGAGGAGAAGGACTTGCATGGAATGGGTTCACCGCTACATGGCATCCCATATCTAATAATACATTGCCAAATACAAGTTTTTCTCCACATGACAATGTATTATTGGATTGGGATGCCACACGGTGGTGAACCCGTTCCGTGTAAGTTGGTCTCCTCATTGAGATCAAGTACATGCCGATCATTTCATACAAAAAGAGCTCTAATATGCGCTTTCAATCACAGAATACTAACTGATGGCCCCAAGATATCTTGGCTTTCAACGTATGTTTGTCGCTGGAGGCCGCTTGGAACGAGGCAGGAGAGCAAGAAGAAGCTTCTTCCTAGGTCCCTGCAACAAAATCAATCTTCATAAGAACCAACAATACATTGTACTTCGAGCTGGTTAACTCTATATTCTAAAACGAGAACCTCTAATACATTCACAACCACATACAAGGGTCACAAGGCAACACACACAGACGCACCCAGCTGCTTATGAGGTGCCAGGTTGATCCACAAAAGTGGGGATTTGGACAAGTACCACAATAGATGCTTTCCCGGATAGTACGCAGAATATTATTACTAACAACAGAGCCACGCAGAATATTATTACTAACAACAGAGCCATAAAACACCTAAATTGGACATCATTAAAAAAAGCAAACTAACAAGAAAAAACAAAAGAAAGGGGAAAAGGCAAGTACCATAGGTATTCCCAGCTCTTTGAGATCATTTTCTCCCATCTGCTTCAATGCAGTCATATCAATCTGCATAAGATCAGATATATCAATTATAAGCTGAATCAGAGAGAAGCTAGTAACTTATTTACGGCCACAGCAAGCACCTAAACTCCAAAATTTAGCTATCTGGGCGAGTCTAATAAGGTTAAAACACTTTCAAATATTATTTGAGAAGCACGTGCTGTTTCACTAATATGGTTTACAAACAATGCTTGTAAAAACCACACCTCAAATGAGTAGCGGTATGCATAAAAAATGTGATTCCCAAGAAACAAAGAAAATAGAAAGGAATTCATAAAGGTTGTTCTGTATGCAATACAGTCTATAAACTTGGGAACCGAAAAAATGCATTAGATAAATTATAAAACTACAGGCCAAATGCTCATGAATTTCAGTTTTAATGTAACCCAAGGAATAATCGCGCACACTGACATAAAAAGACAAAGATACAAAGCAACATACTTCCTCAGCCTTAAAAATAATGGCATATTTTCCCAACCCCAGCGTATGTAGCAAGCCATCTACAGTCTGCTGTTCATCACCCTGCAAACACCAAACACCCAGAAAGTTTGTAAATCCATAACTGAGGTAGTTATTAATCCAAAGTTGAAACATGTCAAAGAATACACCTTCTATGGTAGAATATCACTTTCAGGTACAGACTGAAGAATGCGTAGTTTAATACATAGCCAACAATTGTGTAATTATAATAACAAAGCATAAAAACATTCAAATACAACCATAGAAAAGTACTTAAATTTCCTTTTACTTCCAAGAACCAAAGCTAAACAAAAAGCTTCCATAGACACAGGTGAGGCACAAGCATGCTGCAATTTCTCACGTCGTTAAAAATTTTAACCTTACAACCACCAGTGAATATTTTAGAAATATGCCTCCCAAAACTAGCCCATCCATATATAATTTTGGTGGTTTTGCAGAACATACCACAAACTATTTAAACCGGTATCTGCAACAAATTTATGACCTGAATTGGACCTCTATATCTAAAACCACATACAATGATTACTCATCCTCCAAATGTAGGCAACATAAGGGCAAGAACTAACAAATTCCATTTTGCCCTCTTAGTAGGTCTGTCAGTATTTCATACCGTAAACTAATAAATAGCTTTTGTGTGGTGATGGGCCCAATTTTAGTAGGTTTTTGTATCTCAAACCAACTACCTCTCCAAAAACAATTATCTAATTTCAGCAAGAAATTGAGTTAACAGCCTCTGTTTTACCACTTAATCTATCTAATCTTAAGGAACTGCCTTTCCTAATTCCAGAACTTTGAAGGCAGCATACTGTTTTCTTTATCATGCAGACAGGGCAAGTTTTTTGCATCACGAAAGACAGATATAATTGTGTGTGTTGAGCGGGGGCGGGTATGGGGTGAGGGAGCAGTTGGGTACAAGCATGAAAATGATGGTAAGATCAGCATTCAATAATGCCAAGTGAGCTAGTAAGATCAGCATTCGTGGAAACACAAACTGGACCTATAAGCATAAATTAGACCTTCCATTCAGTTACTATTACATATATTACATAAAGCTGCAAATGCAAAGCATATTTGGATATACAATCGAAGCAAATAGCGAAAGGCAAGTAGCATGTACCACATATGAACTTTTCTGTACAATGCTGCTCAGTGGAGGAATTTGGCTCAAATGGGGTGGGGGTGGGGCCACAGGCTTCGCAGATACAGAAGGCAATGGAGAACTGGACATGAAAGGAGCAGTACTTGCAGGCCTTGTAGCATTTAGAACATCTTTGCTCATATATGGAACCGATCTGACATCATCAAATGCCCTGCTTACTGGCCTTCTCTGCAATTCTTTGGGATTCCTCGGAGGGGAGAGAACCCTAGAAGTGACTACAACTCTATCTGGGGATCTTCGTCTTAAATGGTCCAGTGTCCAAGGGGAATAAGAATTTCTTAACGAGTCCACATGAGGCAAATCATCTGCCCTTGAAGAAGGAATTCGATGCATAAAGCTAGTCTCTTTTATTTCAGGAAGGTGCTGACGTGGGTCATGGCCAGTAACAGGGCGCTGAACTGCCTTTGACAGCTTCTCACGAAGGTCCCCATGCCTCTGACTGTCATCACTCTGAGCTCGTCTAAACGCATTTTTTTGCATGAGTTTAAATTGAAGATCACCTTTACCAATGTGTGCATCTTGGAGATTTAAAGGTAGAGGTTAGAAAATGAAAATTAATTCAGAAATGTGGTAAATGCAGCAATATTTCAATTTCTCCAGAGTAAGCTCATTACCATCGTAACCATTGGAATTCAAACTTGGCATACCATTGTCTCCTCGCTGGCTGCAAAAAAGGTAAAATAACACGATAAATTATTTTGAACATGAATTTGACTTGTTTAAGGAGTTTCTGGCACACACAGGATGTAAGAACCAATTACATATGAAATCCGTTTAGTTCTGTTTCCAACACTCCACATTTTTTGCGACATACCAATCTTTCAATATAACTCGATAGGCATGTTATTCAATTTCATATCAATAGTACAATCTAATAGGCACAGAAACACTAAGTCAGACACGACAACATTAAAAAAACAGTAGCTTTTCCACAGCGGATAAAATTTGAACTTTAGAAGTAACGAGGGTCACACCGTTTGTTGCTGTGTAGGCTTCCGTGCAACAAAGCACCATCTACATTACTTCCTAACCTATCTCTAACAGACCGCTTAGTACCAGCTGCAGGTATAGAATCAGCTAAAGAAGACCCCGAAACAGACCTCTTCACTACCTGTCAAATTGTAATACAAGTCAATGCACTTTCAATGGCACCAAAACCAGCACACAAAAAAAAACCCTAACACTCTTAGCAGTTGTTGATATATTAATATAATCGAGTAAATACCAGTAAATGCATAAAAATTCAATTACTTCACTTCATGTTTCTTTACTTTTTCTTCACTAACTCAAAAAGTATGCTTATTTAGTTCTATGAAGCCCCCAATATACACATTCCTACATACATATACACTCCTCAATTTTGTACAGGAGAAAAATGAGAAATTGGATACCTGGCCACCGCGCCCAAGCGTAATGGTGACTTGGCCCCTGGAATTCCCTGACATAATTTCAAATCTGAAACCCTAGGTAATCAATCAGCTAATCAAACTTTTACTGCAAGGCATCACCGCCGCAGAAACCCTAATCCGATAGCGATGCCAGCGAAAGCGAAGCTCGAGGAGATTGATTGATACGCGCCTGCTTGTCTGCGACTTCTGGGGACCAATTAGGGTTAGAGAGAGGGAGAGAGAGAAAAAAAATTGGTGTTTTTCCCGTCGAAAATTCGAAGTGAAAGGAAAACGATGACGCAGCGTCGCGGAGGAATATCAAAAGGCCGGAGTTGCGAAGATCAGAAAGAGAGAGATTGGTGTTATTCGATCGGCCAATACGAGCCGTCTGATTACCGGACGCCACTCGAAGTCTCAAGCTTTCCTTCCACAAATCAAAACTACCTTCAAGTGTTTTGACCCCTTTTTAAAATGAAAGGAGGCCAAAAATTAAAAACTGGAAAAAAACAAAAAAAACAAATTTAGTAAAACATTTATAATACTAAAAATGTCATTCTATTTTTATAATTTAAAAAAAAATTTATTTTTTGAAAATTTTAAAATTATAAATTGTATATTATTATTTTTTAAATAAAATAATAAATAATAAAATAAAAAGAGCCAATTGTTTACATGTGGCAAGAGCCTAATATATCTTCTATCTATATATATAAAGAGAGAAGACAAATTTACTAAAACATTGATAATACCAAAACTGTTCCACCCTTTTACAACTTTAAAAAAATTAATTAATTATTTTTTTAACTTTTTCTGTCACATCCCGATCCAGGACGAGCCAGGTGTCGGAAGGTGATGGCCGACACGCGTTAGCGTGACGAAAGCCAAAAAGAAAGTTGAAGGATGAAATAAAGAATAATGAATAATTAATTGAATAAAACAGAGTGCGGAAGAATTGTTAGAATACACAGTAAACAGTGTGAGGGATACAAAGATATACAAACGTATAAAGATCCCTACTTTGTCATACCACCGCGCCATCGACGTCGCAAGGTTCCCAGCCAACTAACCTGGAGGGGCGCAAAACATAAAACGGTGAGTGGGTCAAAAAGCAAAGTTTGCTAAAAGTCGTTGTTTTCAAAAACTAGTAACCCCTCGTTTGAAAACAAGTATAATTGATAAAATAAGTCATGCCCGTACGCATGATCCTCAAAACACTACCATTTAAAACATTCGGGTACTCCCCGATACATCATTTACTGTATTTGCTCGCTCGTATGTAAACACACATGTCCACGGGGCTAAATCCCACCATGAACAAGCTAGGTATAAATAATTACGCTAAGTACTCCAATGACGCGAGTCTAGTGCTAACCACTGTGCACAAATGTGCGTCACACAAGTCCGAGTTGCCTAGTGCAACCTAAGACAGGCTAGTACCTACATGGATCCAATGCTGCGTAGCGGTACTGATAGTGACAGCTCCTAACGTCAAGGCTAGTCCTGGCCACGAGACTGAGTACTATACCTGGGGTGTTATACAACTACTGAGGAGCAACAGTATAAAATCATGCATGACAATATAGTACGAGTGTTCTACCTCCAACACACGTAATGAATATGCATCTACGCTAACAATTTAAGAAAGCGTTTAAAAAGCCATACGTATATATATATACTTTATCAAAGAAAGACCCACTCACTCACCTGTAGGTAGCCGGGTCGAAGTACCCCGTCCTGGGTAGCCCCGGTAGTCCTCTGGATAGGCCCCACCTATATGAGAAATCACCGGTACAATGATTAACTCAAAAAGGTTACGAATTAACGAATTAATTACACCTATCCCTTGCTTTTGTAATTTGGAGGTCCAAAACACCTCAAAAATTAACATGCATACTACCCCGAGGTAGTACACGTCGTCACGAGTCGACCCGTGAAAACAGAACTCAATTTGGACCCTCCACGCGCCCTCACGCGCGGCTTGAAGGTCGGAGCCTACGGCTCCACGCGCAGCTCCACGCGCGGCTCACGCGCGAGCTGGTCAACTGAGCCGCTGAGCCGGTCAACGCGGCTCGGCTCAAGCCGGTCAACACGGCTCGGCTGAGCCGGTCAACGCGGCTCGACTGAGCCGGTCAACGCGGCTCGGCTCAAGCCGGTCTAAGCCGATGACGTCATGCTGACGTCAGCAAATCCGGTCTGAACCGGTCTGCTGACGTCAGCATGCCGGTCCAACCCGGTCCGATGACGTCAGCGCCGGTCATCCCTGCCAGGATTCCGGTCGCCGGCGCCGCCGCCGGCCGCCGTGCCGGCCGCCGTCGCCGTCGCCGGAATCTGGGAAAAATGACCGGATTCTGGGTAAAACTTCAAAGCTTCATAACTTCTTCGTTTTAAGTCCAAATTGGACGATTCAAGTACCAAAATGAAGCTAGAGATGAGGGGACCAAAATTGTACCATTTTGGGGACCAAAAACTGGCCAGAAGTGGCCTGAAAATGGGGAAGAAGATTCGGCCAAAACTGGTTTCTCCGTTCTCGGTGCTACTTCGAGTTCCAGACCTTGGGTTGGGTTCCCAAGGTCTCCAGAGGTCATTTGGTGATGAGTTTGGGCTCCCTTGAGCTCCAAAAAGCCGAGAAGCAAAGGAGGAATGCCACGGGGTGGCTTGAGGAAAATTCTGGGTTTAAGAACTCAGGACACCCAAGCCTGGGTTGCTGGCTTCAGAGGTTGGGGATGACAAAACTTGGGTTCGATTTGGTGAGGATTGATGATGCCCAAAATTGCCACGGTTTGGTGATGAAGTTTGCTGAACAAAGAGGAAGAAGAAGGGAGGAGGGGCTCGGCCACAAAGAGCCAAACCCAACAAATATCCCAGAAAATCTGGGATTGGTCACTGTCTGCAGACAAATGGGCCCCAGCCCAAACCAGACAAAACAGACCCAAATGAAATACGGAAAAATGCCGAAAATCGACGTCCGTAAAATATTCGTTCGGAGTCCGAACGACGTACGGCTCGCGTCTACGAATTCGTATCGACGAGCACGTCAAGAAAACACAAGTGGATGCGTCGTACAAGTTACGACACAAAAGTCAACCGAAAAGTCAACCCAGGGGCAAAAACGTCATTTCCCACTTCCGGGAATAAAATAAAATAAATTTTGAACGGGATGTTACATTTTCTCTCTATTTTTTTGTCTTCTCCCTTTATAGATATAAATATGGATGACACCCAAAATCTCCAACTTAAGGCACTAAAGGCACAATACAAAAGAAAAATCGTTTTTTGACTTGCGGTTGGAAAGAAAATAATACTATTTATAACAGCAAAAAATTCAATAATTTGCTACCATTTTTTACTAGCCTTTTGTGACACACCCCGACCCGAATATTCAGGTGGACACCGGATATCGAGGCGTGCTGACCATCACTCCGGAGGAGTGACGAAGTCATAAGAAATTTATAGAGAAAATAATGAAGGAATTTAAATCAGAGTTTGTGTGCTAAATTAATAGAAATACAGAGCGGAAGTGTATGGTGCGGGTTAAGACCCATGAATACATAAATATTAGAGCTAGGTGCAGTAGTTTAAAAGAATATTCTCATCTCGTAGGATGGATATAAAACACAACTGAAAGGAAATTAACATACTTCCACTGACGGTAAAAGGGTAATATCAGCAGCAGCCGCGCGGTCTCGTCAGCTAACTAAGATCTATGTCCTAGAGGGGCAAAAAACAAGGGTGAGTGGGCCAAGTACAGTTTTATAAAACCTTTTCAAAAGTTTGGAATAACCCCTCGCTGTAAAACCCGTAGTTTAAAGAAAATAGGTTTACCAACAGTAAAGATAATAGCTAAATAAACGGGCCTACGCCCACAAGGATACGGGTATAAAAGATATCAACAGCAGTATAAAACATCACATTACTCATCACATAATAAATGCACACAAGTCATGCAGAAAGTAACTATATGACAGGCTGGGTGTTTAATAAATTACACTCTAGCACTACATACACGTGAAGCTGGCGCTAAGCACATCACAACGAGTCTAGTTGCCAAGGCGACATAGAACAAGCTGGCACCTACGATGGATCCAAAGTGAGCGTGTCGGTGCGCGTGAACATACACGTGAAGCTGGTCCTGGCCCGGACAGTGCTAACACCGTGCAATATGCGTGATAAGTAATAAATTTCTAAAACGTATAGACATGCCAACATTTAATTGATAGAGCCAAATAAACGTGAATACTAAGTCATAAAAGGCTAGATAAAATATTTCACAATTTTCATAAAACATGGCATGCTATACAAATCATAAAATCACATTTAAACACATAATAGTATAATATTTGGAGTAAAGAAAGGCCCACTCACTGGTATGTCGTCAGGTCGTAACCACCGTATCTAGCTTGAGCTCGTAGCTCCTTGGGATAGGTCTCACCTATATGGGAAGTTACTAAACTAATCATTATACAAGTCTATTCCAATTTAAAGTAAGGAAAATACTCGAAATCTCCTTTGTTTGCTCGTTTCTAGACTCGAAATCGTTGGAAAAGTGGTTCACGCGCTGCCGCGCGCGCCCACGCGCTGCCGCGCCCCCACACGCGCGCTCGCACGCGTGCCCACTGTTCACTCGCCGTTAAAGTTAACGGTGTGCCGTTAACTTTAACGGAACATTCTGTTTGACTGACGGAATATTCTCTAACGACGTTACAGGATATTTCATTACCGTTAGGGAATATTCCTTGACAGCGTTAAGATTAAACATAATATACCTTTGGAATATTCCCCCGGTTCAACCGGTTGAACCGGATCCGCTGACGTCACAGACCGGGTTGCTGACGTCAGGACTGAGTTCGATGACGTCACTCCTCCGGCTGCCGTGCGCTGTCCGCCGCCGCCGCCAGAATCTGGAAAAACTCGCCAGTTTCTGGAAAATTTCACAGGTTCTTCATTTCTCAACCATTTTTCACGAAATTGGTGTCAAATTGAAGCTAGTGAAGAATAGAGTTCAAATTTACCTATTGGGGACCTAAAAAGTGGCCGGAGATGGCCGGAATTTGTCTCGAAAGTTTCGGCCAAAAACGAAACTCGTCGATCTCGATGAAACTTTCACATGCAGGCCTTGGGTTGAGTTCCCAAGGTTTCCAGAAGCCAGAATATGAAGGTTTTGAGTTGGTTCGAGGCCTGGATGGCCGTGTTTGGCCGAGGAATTTTTTGCCGAAAAAATCTGCAAGCTTGAGTTCTGGGATCTCTAGCTCGTTTCAGCAGTTAGGGTTCGAGAAGGATGAAGGTGGTAATGCAGACAAGTGTGAGGTTGGACTGAGGTGAGGCCGAGGGTGGTGGAGAAACAAGCTCAGGTGGCTTGAGTAAATTTAGGTGTTTGGGTTTCTGCAAAGTTGCATGCAGGTTTTGTGTGAGTGTGGTCACGGGGAGGAAGGCAGAGTAAGGAAGGGAGCAGAGAGTGGACATGGAGTAATGGAGTTGGTTTGATGTGTGAAGGAATTCACACAAGTTTGCTAGTTTTAAAGGCACCAAAAGTGCACAATCACATGCATGAAAACAAGCATGCACCAACACAGTCTGAAAAGAATACAGAGGTGCAGAGCACCTTGGTTTCAAATGAAACCACGGGAAGACAATCCACTGTTTCAAAAAATACCGCAATTTGATAAATTACCAAATTGCCCATGTTTATAACTTGTCTGTTGCAAGTCCGAAATTTGTCTCGTTCGCGTCTACGGGTTCGTAATATGGTAAACAAGCTGAAAAGTACGCTAAAAGTACGGAATTAAGTCGATAGGAAATGATTGTCCACGTAGGATTCAATAAGCCCACCAAGGGCATTTTTGTCAATTTACACCGTCGGGGAACAAAATACAATAAAATTAGGGACGAGATGTAACATCTTGCCACATGCGTACGCGTGTGACAATTGGTTTTTTCTATTTTATTATTTATTATTTTATTTTAAAAAAATAATATACAATTTATGATTTTAAAAAATTCAAAAAATAATTTAAATTTTTTTTATAAGTTGTAAAATGAGAGGGACATTTTTAATATTATGAATCTTTTACTAAATTTGTCTTCTCCCGTTATATATATAGATATAGATTAAGTTTTTTTTTTAATGATTTTTTTACTCAAAAAAATTTAGGAATTCACACGCTTATGCTTGTGGAAATTCGACTTTGTATGTAAAATTAAGTTTTTTATTTTTATTTTTTTATGATTTTTTTACTCAAAAAAAGATTTAGGAATTAAGCATTTATTTATTTATATATAATTAAGTTGCAAATAAATTATTTTTTTAAGGGGGACCGTGTAAATAAATTATTTTTTGTTGTTGTTGTAATTAAGTCGCACAAAAAAAAATCGAAAATTTGCAAGAGATAATTGCACTTACAACCTTAAATTTATTAATTCATCAAAAGAAAAAAAAACATAAATTACATATAAATTTGTTACACTAAGGCCCGGAAGTCTCATCAGGCTCCATGAATAATAAAGCCCATTATAGACATACAAGGTCCAAAACAACGTCAAAAGGCAGCCCAATTATCGGGAGGAACTTTAATGTTGGAGTTGGCGCGGAGAACAACTTCTATGTAACGAGAATTTTTTGTGCTAATACATCTCGCTGTTGAACCGCCTTCTGGAAAATTTCTTTTGTAGGACGCCTTCTGGCATTTTAATTGGTATTCAATGAAGTAATCTTGTTCTTTCTTTTAACCTTAGTTAAGTCACTTGATTGCAAGTTTACCAGCTTAATTATGAACAAGTGCACATCAAATCATTTGGTTACGTATAAAACAATACTCATTTATTTGGTTAGTCCTGGGATAACTCACAATATCTTAAGAAGTGAGAAATAAATTGGAATTAAGATAAGTTAAGAGTTCAATTGTGTATAGTAATGAGTTCCCTCTAATGTGTTGGCCTTCACATCATGCCACATCAACCAACTAACGAAAAATTTAACAGAATTGGACGACAGAAATTAAATTAATGTGTTAGGTTAATTTCAGGGACTAGTTGTAATAAAAACTCCAAAATGATTCCAATTAACTAGCAAAACTATTCAGCTCACACTAATTTATGATCATATCATGACGCAGTTATATGATCATCATCCGAGAGCAACAACTTGATTAGATATATAAGCTAATCATGACATGCATGCAGTCATCGACTTGATTAGATACATAGGCTAGAGTTACATGCATGTGCATGGAGCAGCTTCATCATCATCATGCTGTACTATATAAAGAAAATGTAAGCTGGAAATAGAAGGCGCACACATAGCTGTCGGTCCTTGAAAAATGTAATGACCACCAGAACGATTAAGAATCCTAATTAATGATTAATACTTCCTTAATTATACACAAACTGTGCTAGGATCTGTATTGAGATTTAGAGGTCTGAAATGTGGATTTCACGACACTCATGAAGTACTCCTTTTCTCTGTAAATATGTAGAGATGGAAATTAGATGAATCAAAATTAATAAGAAGATCGACTAATTAAGCCACTCAAATCATTCACGGTTTCCAGTCCAAGTATTAGGCCAAGCTACTACGTGAAGCTGAATTTTATCATAACATGTTTAACTACTATATATATATATATATATATATATAGCTAGGTCAGGCAACAAAATTTGATTAAGATATGTTGAGGCTCGGCCCCAAAACGAAGAACAATTAACAAACCCTAATGAAATTTAATATATTGCAGATCGAGCTTATATGATCACTCGATGGCTGTGCAGGTATAGAAATAAATATGCCTGGAAAAAATAATTCAGCCACTCATTTAAGCACTCATACATATGCAAATGGAATTTCAGATCTCCATCCTTTATTTCCTTAGAAAATGCACCAATAATACACAGTCTTGACAAATAACAACCATAGATTCATAGAATCACAATATTCATTTGTAGGAAGAGATCGAGAGAGAGAACGTACATAATATATTCTTTTACAGCATAAGCACACAACACAAACACATATATGGTATATTATTCAATCGACCAAACTTTTAAACTCAAAACATATATATTTACTAGCTATATATGACTGAAACCCTTACAAATTCAATTAAGATACCAACAAAATAAAAGCAATTCATCGTTCATATAGACGAAAGCTTTCAACCTTGCGTAGAGATTTGCTTGATCTAGCAAACAATCGGACCAAAACGCTTCAATTCCCCAAGAGATCTCAAGAGAAGAAGGAAACTAACATCAAAATCTGCTGCTAGTCTATATCGATCCAAGAAGAAGATCAGGAGAGTACCCTAGCTAGCTAGGGTTTCTTCTTCTTGAGTGAACCCATATCTTCTCAAGCTAGTAGTCGTCTGACCTCTCGATCTTTGGATTTCTTCTTTCGCTTTCTTCGAGTGGAGGTGGAGGGCGGCTTTGGTGGGGTTGGTGGGTGGTTTAAGGAGGAGCACTGGTGATGATGATGAGAGTGAGGAGGGGTTAATGATGAGAGGAAGAGGGGAGAAGAAGACATGATGATTATTACTGCAGCTTGTTGTGGTTATTGTGTTTTTTTGCGTTGAAGGGAGTGAAGAGATTTAAAGAGAAATTTTTATGGCTAATATTACTTCTTGTTCCACAGCTTGTTGTGGCTAATATTACTACTTGTTCCACATGGATAGATAATTCTCTCTCCGAAACCCCAGAAAGTTTTGGACCTAAAAAGCCTTTGTTGTACTTCTACTACCTAAAAGGCTAAAAGAGAGGCGGTGTTTTTGACTGTACAGATACAGCGAGAGAGAGAGGGCACCGGAGAAATATTATGCTTGTGTTTTTACCTTGACAATCTTTTACCTCTTATTCTTTTTTAAAGAAACAAATACTTAATTAATTGGACATTGCTAGCTTTGTACTTCTAAAGTAATTTTGTTTTGGGAGCTTTAATGAAAAAGTTTTTGAGAAACAAAAAAAATTAATAATAAACACTTAATACCAATTTATTAATAATAAGGACAAAAAAAAAAAAAAGAGGTAGTGGCCTTTTCGTAAATAAATTGAAGTTTAGTGGCAGTATCGTACTTAAGTTGAAGTTCAAAAAAAAAAGGCGGTGGCATTTTTTAAATAAGTTGAAGTTCAGGAGGCGGTGACATTTTTGTAAATAAGTTAAACTTTCGCGGCACCGACTGTTAATGCACGATTAGGTTAACTATTGACCTAATTGTGTATAAACAGTCATACCTGTGTATAAATAGTTGACCTAATTGTATATAAACAGTCAATGCCACCAAAGTTTAACTTATTTACGAAAATACCACTGCTTTTTTTTTTCTTTTTCTTTTTGTTTATTTGTTGTCCTTATTATTAATAAATTGTTATTGAGTGTTTATGATTAATATATTGTTTGAATTGTTGTTCTTATTATTAATAAATTGTTATTGAGTGTTTATGATTAATATTTTGTTTAGATATGAGTTTTTCATTAATTTTCTATTTTTTGTGTATATTATTCGTTAATTTTTTTTCAGTTTTTTTGTTGGTAAATATTTCCCCTTTGAAGAGTAAATAGTTGGAGATTGTGCAAGCACTTGTGAAGGAAAATATTTATACAATACACATCATCTCACAACTTGTTTAAAATTCAATGTTACTACAACCCTAGATATGTAATTAAAGTTCGTTTGATAATTATTTTCGTCTTTAGTTTTAGTTTTTAGTTTTGTGTTAGAAGTAGAGGGTAAAACATGAAAGATGTAGAAGATCGATACACAAAATGAAAATTAAAATCCAAAAGCGATTATATGTTGTTTTTTTTATCACTTTCAAGATTTTTTTCCCATTCATTCTTCTTTGTATTCGATTTAGTTGATCTACGTTGTATAAGTTTTGTTACATAGTAGGCATAATTTGCTCCTATATGGTTAGAAAGCAAAGTTTCATCTAAACAATGAAGGTAGAATTACAGAAATGAGAGAGACTAGTTAAAACGCAGATAAAATGACTGGATCACTGAGTCTTATCTAATATATTAATTGTCGTCTTTGCCCCAATCATGAGATGTGACTGCGGTGACAATAATTACAAAAATGAATGATGATGGTTAAGAACATAGGAAGTTGAAGATAATTAAGCAATTGCAAGAAGCTGGATAAAACAGATCGAGGTTAGTATATAGCTCAAGTTTTGATGAATATTTATGATTGTGTGCCTAACGAAATTATTCACTTTTTTTTCTAGTGAAAATGTTATTATAAGGAATTAACTGTGTATAAAATGTAATTATATGCGTAAATTATATGATCTATTAGAGGCAGTAATTTAATTTATGTTTGACCCTAAGTAAAGTCACTACTTTTTAATGGACTTAAAACTTTTTTTCCACCTTCTTTCAGCTGCTTTCATGCTCCTGATTGAGGCTAGTGCTCCTGTCATTTCATCGATAAAAAGCGGCCAGATACTTAAGTGCTTAAGAACCTTTTCTTTCTACTTGCTAGCTAGTAGCTACGAACTTCTCTACAAAGTTGAAGGGGAAACTTAATTAGGAAAAATCTTGAGTGGTACGTACCATTGAATGATACGATTTTCAATGGTACGACTATTGAATGGTTCAGATTAATTTGCAGTGGGCCCCAAATGAATCTTAACTATTTAACAGTACGTATCATTCAATGGTACGTACCACTAAAGTTGGACCCACTTAATTAAGCAAAACATTTTGTTCAAGGGTTAATTAATTAGCTAGCTTCTACAGACTACAATGCAATCAACCACATTTGATTAAAGTCCAGAGATTTATGGACTTCACAAAAATGATTGAAGAACAAGAATATTGGCTAAGCCATATATATATAGAAGGGGAAGCATGTGAGACTAATTAATCCGATTCTTCATATAGCACATAACTTTTTGCTGAATTTAAAATCTTTCGTAGCTAGATGAAGAAGGTGATCATCATGTCAATACATTTACTTTGCCACGGCTATGATTATGATTCCGTTTCCTGGGGCAACCCAAAAAGTCATACTCTTTAGAATCAAATTTAATTCTTTTCATATTTTTGGGGGAGCCATGGAGTAGTATACTGTACACATACCCAGCAGCCACCATGTTGGGCTCCACAGAAATTTTACTCCAACCCTAATTCTTTCTTTCTTTTGTTCAACTTCAAAGCCAGTCAAAACCAAAAGACTACCGTTTCTTTTTTCCGTGAAAAATAGCGTTTCGAATCATGCATCTCTAACCTATTATTATTACCCGTTATTGTATCCACTCTCATTACTGTGCTAACTTCACTAACTAAAAAATACGAGATTTTTATATTGTCCCCCACTTTTTTTTTTTTTTTACAGACAATAGAATAATACATGCTAAATTTATCTAAATTACGATAAAGAATATTTAAACTTGAGTGCAAAGTGAGAAATACACTACTCTAATCAACTTGACTAAACTCATATTCAATATTTTTCACTGCCCATTGACTTCTTGATAAGAAACAATCACAAAATATTGAGCTCCTTTTCCTTGCAAGCTAGGGAGCTTGAACACATACAATAATTTTCTAGAGGTGAGGAGAAACGAAAGTTATAGAATAGATTGGTCAATATCATGGATAGTAGATATCTATGACCGTTTAAGTAAAAATAAGCATAACCAAGAAAGCAAAGCAAACAAATATCTCAAAAAAGACCATTAATTTCGAACCCAAAACTCCAAGCAAAAATTAACAAATTAAGCTTAACCCAAGAAAGCAAAGCAAACCGAAATCTCAAAAGAGAAAACTGAGCTGGGAAACCACAAATTCATCACCAAACCATAAATTGTATGGATGAATCATTCAAAGAAGAGAGTGCCGAGCGGAGGAGATGTAGTAGTCTTCAACGTAAGAGATCGGTGAATTAGGGTGTTTGGTTATAAGTGAGATACCTTATTCTTAACTGGGATAGCTATACACGATTAATTTTGTCATTTTAAATTATTTTATGCTAATGTCAGCATAACACTAACAAAACCCTAACGAAATGAGGTTTGTGAAATAATTTTGAACGTCATGGGGTGTTTGTGTTACTTTCAAAACATATGGGAGTTTTATAAAAACTTAAAAAATCTCAGGTGTAATTAACCCTTAACTAATCTCATTCCTCATCTCATTGAAGGACAAAAGGGAGGAATTTGCGGTGCAATGAAAATGTTGGATTAAAGTTGGACAATGATTGTTGTGTGGTAGAGATGATAACGTAGGAAGTGGGGGACTAGGAAGCAGCTAGGAACCAAAACCAAAAGGAATAAAAATGTAAAATGTCAAGCCAGTAGTTGACTTCCCACCTTACTTCTTTACTTCTTCTTTGTCGGCTTTCTCGAAACGTCTTCTCAAACATGTCCGAAAACGTAGCCTAACAGCCCAAAGTTTGGGCTCATAGCCTCATAGGACAAGACATTCAGCAATGAGCTCGGCCCAAAACATTTCCCCAAGGGAATGATTCTCACTGTCGTTTCCTCCTCTCGCACATCAAACAATAGACAGAGTTGCAAAAGAAGAAAACGAAAATGCGAAAAAATTTCTTATTTATAAACCATGAAAGTTGATTTGTGTGCAATGTACATGCATTATGTGTACTTTTAGCTCAGCAAACAATTGTTCAGACCAAAAACAAACAAAAAAAGCTCAGCAATTATTGAGCCACTAGGTTTAATGTTTGTCCTCATAAACATAAAATATAGGGCACCAAACTGCACTTACTTAAATTTAATATACGAGGATTAATCTCTAATAAGTTAAGAATTAGGTTAATGTCAATGTTTAAGAACTATTGTACAAAGCATCACTTCACTTGTACAATTAATATTATTTTTCGACTAGTTTGATTGTGATATCATATTAGGTCAAGTGTAATTTTTCCGTCTATTCTCATTAAACGATTACTTAAGTATTTTTTTTCAACACGTACGTACTCTTTTTTAAGTTTTTATATGCAAAATACACATTCAGATAGATATTCAAACTTATGTTAAGTAGGCCAAACCAAAAGTTAGGTTGAAACTTGAAAGTAGTGATTTTACTTTTTTTTTTACAGTGTATCAAAGAAGTATTTATAAACTCTTACCTTTCATCATGTAATTAAAAGCTTAGAATAGAAGAAATTATAGGCTATATAACTATAACTATATATATATATATATATATATATATATGCAGTTGTATGTTAGCTTTTCAACGTGCATGACAGCTGATGGATCGTTTCAAGATCAAAATGGGGCAACGGGTGTTTGGCATGTTTTCTTAAAGTTATGAGTAAAAAAAAAAGTTATCTTTAAGTGGAATATTATCAATTGACAATTGATCAAATGGGGTTATATCAACTTGTCACCCAAAGTTCCATCTCCAGAATCTTCACATGTAACAAAGAAAGGGTAGACGAGCGCTTATTAAAATTAGGTTCAAGGCTTCTAACCAAATTTTAAGTACTCATTTGTTTGGAGGAGTGATCAGTAATTTGATTAACAAACGTGATTTAAATAGCAGCACTATGTATAAAATGACATACACTGACATTGTAGTAAAATTAAAGTTTATTTTTCTCGTTTTGTACAGATTTGGAGGGCTATATACATGACATATTCTTTCTCACCCTAAAATGTTCAAAGTTGTATGTAAAGGGCCTAAATAAATACAAATTATAAAAAGGGAACCCGTATTTGCCAGACCTTAATATCACTATCCAAACTGCCACTATAAACAAGATAAGAATCACCAGAATACTCAGAATCACTTCCATCAACAGCTGCGGTCAAACACTTCACCGGCCGCGTGTGACCTTCCAACACAGCTAAACAACAAGAGCTCCTATTACTATCATCGCCGACTAGCCCCGAGGATAATCTCCTCCAAACCCTTACACTATAATCAGCAGATCCACTGCACACCAAATCCGACACCACCGCCAAACACAACACCGCCTTTGTGTGTCCTCTTAACGCACCCACCACCACCATGTCCCAGCCCCCGCCGTCCGCACCACCATCTCTTTCCCAAACCAAAACCGACCGGTCGCAGGCACCGGAGTACAGCACGGACCCGTCGGTGCTAAAAGCCAAGGCATTCACAGCCGACTTGTGCTTCTCTAGGGTTCCAACAAGCCTTACTGGCGTTGACTTGTCTTTCTTCCACGTCCACACCTTTATTTTCTTATCCGCGGAGCCGGTGTACACAAACGTTCCATCAAGTGACAAAATTACGGCGTTGATGGCGTCGTCGTGGGCGTTGCTCACCGTCTCCAAGCATTTAAAATCGGAAGTCCGCCATATTTTGAGAGTCCGGTCCCATGAAACTGAGTAGAGAAACGACCCGTCGTTGGATATTGCTAGAGCGGAGACAGTGTCGACGTGGTGCACCCAGGTGCACTTCTTGTGGCGCCGGATTTGCACGTAGTTTTTGGGAAAGAAGAATCTTGTGACACGGTCTTTTAGAGTTGGGAGTGTGGCTATACATTTTAGTTTTTCATGCGTGTCGGTCGTGTTGATTTTCCAGACTCGGATTTTATGGTCTTGGTGAGCACTGAATAAGAGCTTGTTGCGGTCGTCTCCACTCGCAACAACCACCAGAGACTTGACCGTGCTGAGAGTGGCGACGACGGCTACCACCTTGTTGTACTGTGGATTTGAAGGGCGTGATAGGGTACTACTCCATGCGGTAATCTGACCGTCGGATGAGCCACTGTATAAGAACTTTCCGGAGAGGGCTAGGGTACAGATGTAGGACTGGGATTGGAGAGTGGCTATGCAGCGGTGATGAACACTTGGAGATCCTAGTACTACTAATTGGTTGGATTTTGATGGAGTGAGAGAAGGAACAGAAGGGAGACTTGGTTGGGAAGATAGGGAGGAGGAGGTTGATGACTCACAGTGAAGACTAGAGGTGGAGGTTGAAGATTCCTCATTAGATTCTGTGGTTGTGTGACAGGGCAAGGGACATGGACCAAGTTCCATATTATTTAAAAGGAATAGCGAAAACGCAGCTATAACTATATGAATTGTTGGAATAATATTATGGATCGAGTTTACATTCTTATAGACAGAAAGACTTAAAACAGAAAGAGAAGCTTAAAACAAGTGGCCTCGATCGGCCCTTTTTTATTATGGGGATTATCGGTATGCTAATTTGACGAGGATGAACTTACCTTTGTGACACTAGGCTATTATATATAGTATATACTTTCAAGAGAAAGCCAGATTCTTCCACCAAAAGAAGTAGGTACTGGTGTACGTAGGATGCAAGTTGAATGTTGGGAAATAAATCATTCGTTCCCTCCACCTTTTTCTTTTTCCAATGGCTTGCAAGCCTTTAGGTTGGCAAAGAGATGTCCGATCGTATCAATTGGCCAGGGCCTAATAATTAGTTAAGAATTTAGGCTTATTTTTTGGTATACTCTATGTAACTCAACTTCGATCTCACTTTCCTCCTTATAACTCAAATTTTGCCACTTAATTTCTTGAAACTTAATTTTTGTCCCACATTATTTGGATTCTGTTTGTTCCGTGAAATTTGCTTATTTGGCGTTCACGTGACATAGAGAAGGATATTTTAGTCAAAAATTCTAGGGAATTAGCTTAAATAAACTAATTTTAAAAGTGGGTTGCTGAAATAGACAAAACAACATGAATAATAGGGTTGGAATATATAAAATGATTAAAGTACCCTTGTTTATATAGTGTTCTTTGGCCCTTTCTTCTTTTTTTCTTCCCCCTCTCTTTGACTCCTAGAAGCCCCTCTCTTTTCTCCTAAATTCACCACCACTCTCATAGAAAATGGCCCATAAGCTCCTGTAAATGATATTTGTATCAGGACTGATGTGGTTAAGGTCGGAATTTCTTTTTCCATGGACAACGGTTGACGAGGGATGGATTATGACTGGTGTGGGTATGTCTTATGATGAGGGAGGCCGGGAGAAGAGAGAGACGTGGCTACTGGAAATTAGCGGAATTTAACGGCGCCATCTTAAGAAATTGATCTGAGACCAGAGGACTTCATTATGTCGGCAATCGGCTGCACAAGGCAACCAAAAATCATTCGCAAGGGTTTTAGTTTGGGTCCGATTTGTTTCGTTTGTCTGGGCAACAAAACAAAGCATAACCCATTTACAATTTCTTATGGGTTTTTATATTGAAATTGATAGGTTGATTGATATTAGGATAAATAACTGATTAGATAAAGAGTAAGAAAGCTTTCATGGAGTTATAGGAGAAAATCTTGATTTGGGTTAGGGTTGAAGCATCAGAACTTCAATTCAGGGAGGTGACGTTGGCTATCAAACTTTGGTGGAGGTGGTCCAACATGGTGGAGGAGCTGCGAAGAAGACAACCGGAATGAAGGGTAGAGAGGAAATGCAGCAATGTTTAAAAATTACATTTTTGTTAGTTTTAAGTTTCAAATTATGTGGCACCATCTGTGGGCCTGATTCTTGTGCAAATCAGCGTTAATTAGGTTTCACTCATGATACATAAGTAAAAATTAATAATATTTAACAGATTTGACAGAATTTAGACAAAGGAAAATGAAATTTGAGTTTTAGAGAATTAAATAGATCAAACTTTAATGGTACTTACCATTCAATGCTACGTATTGTTGAATGATTTAAGATTCATTTGAGACCTACTGTAAATTAATCTGGATCATGCAATGACCGTACCATTGAATGATACGTACCATTCAAAAAAATTTCGAATTAAATGATGAAATTTGAGTTTTAAAAAGATAGTAAGATTGAAGTCAAGTTACATGGAAATAGCAAAAAAATAAGCCAAGAATTTATGGGTTCACGTACGATTTGATAAACCCCACTGGTTTTGTTTGATGGTGCTAATACAGCTGAAAGTAACAATATTATGGGGCCTGTGTAGGCCGTAGCTGATTAGGTTGAAGCACTTAGAAGTTGGATCATATATACATCATTCAAAAGTGAAATTGACTCATTGATGATCCACTATATTCTATTACTTTAACATGTCAAGTGTTTTGGATTGTTTCTTAAGAAATACTAAAATCAACTCCACGAACGCGTGAGCTGATCCTTACTATCCTCTCAAATTATGTTTTATCGAAAAAAACAAGAAAATATGGCTACATAAGTTCACACACGTGCATGATCTATGCACTCATCTAGCTCATTGTTTAGGAAAATTTTTAGATGATACATATTATTTAATAGTTTGGTTATTGAATGGTCACAAAATAATTTGTGATGAACTCTAAATAAATCTTGAACCATTTAATAATCGGATCATTAAATAGTACGTACATGCAAGTTTGACTCCATTGTTCATTCGTGTAAAACTTAAGAAGGTTGAATAACCTGATCCACGTGGGTCCATTGCTTTTCTTCATTCAGACTCCTGAACTTATCGACCAAGTAACATCTTTATCATTTCACATTGTTTTTTGTAAGGATTCCACTAGTATTTTCTTCCCTGGCTGCCAAAGTTTGGCACTGCTTTGGGGACGACCAGTAGTACCTAATTACAAAAGAGTACCCGCAAGTTTTAGTCAAAAACATTCGAAGACATCGCAAGTTATCAAGAAATTATATACCCTTAATTTTGGTCAAAATTGGAGAAGAAAAGGATAAAATAAGAAGGTTCCATATAAGTTATAGTTATAAGATCGGCTGTGCAAATGCCAAGGTATCATCATCGTAATTTTTATTTTCAGAAAAAGGACTGATGTTCAACGTTTTCTTGTGCTAGCTAAGCGAGTTTCACATAAACATAAATTTAAGATGTGTGTTAAAGAAAAAGTAGAATGAGTAATAGCACAGAAGTCAGATTGTTTACGCATCTATATGAATTAAAAAAAAAATGATTATGGTCACACGTAGCATTTTTATGATTAACGATCTATTCTTTTAATTTATTTGAATGTCTAAATGTCACATTTCGAACCGGCTCGGCCGTAACACGATACTGTCCGCTTTGAGTCACACCCTCACGGTTTTGTGTCTGGGAATTCACGAGCAACTTCCCAATGGATCACCCATCATGGGATTGCTCTAGCCCAAACTCGCTTAACTTCGGAG